>VXBB01003825.1:110395-136686 GCA_013399915.1 Illadopsis cleaveri
AGGGAAGGGAGGCAGCGGGGTGGGGGCGGCCCAGGGGCTGCGCCGCAGGTGCCTTGGGTCAGGGCCGGGACCGCCGTGGGCGGCTTCACCTCGGTCGCTTTGTCTGAGCCGAGGGGAGTCCCTGCGGGCGCGGCCTCAGCCCGTGGCCCGCAGAAAACCCCCGCGGCAGCGCTCAGTGCCCGGGCACGGGCAGGCAGAAGGGCCCTGCGGCAGCGGGGCTGAGCCTCCGGGCTCCGCACAGGGACTAGGGGAGGGATGAAGAGCAGTGAAAGCAGGCATGAAAGCAGATTAAATGCTACGGGCGGAGAGTGACCACTTCTTCTATAGCGATGGTGTTACATCAGTCGCCTGATAACGCGACAACTGCTCTCCCTTTCCATCAAGATGTTTCTTTCTGCCCCGGTTTGGGCTGGGATAAATGTCGTCTCAGTAGCCTATACATTGCCGTGTTTTTGATTCAGAATGAGAATAATGTTGACAATATACTGATGCTTTGATTTTTGCTAAGTCGTGTTTATCCTAAGGGCTCTTTTTTGCCTCTGTGTGTCTGCCTCATGCTCTGCCGGGGAAAAGATACACAAAAGAGCGTGGGAGGGAGCATAGCCGTGACAGGTGACCCAAACTGGCCAAAGGGATATTCACCTTTTTTATTTGTACTTTGTTTTCAATTATTAAACTCTTCTTATGTCAACCTCCGTGTTTTACTTTTCTCCTTCCCATTCCACTGGGGGTTGGACGGAGTGGGGGATGGCTGAGCGAGCAGCTGTGGTGCTTAATTTCCGGCTGGGCTTAATCCACGACACTTTCACATCCCCACAGCCAAGTTTTGTACTAAAAGCGTTTAATGTCCAAGCATTGCAACTACACAATCTTAGGTCTATCTGCTTTGCAAGTCAAATTTCTCAATCTGAGATAGTTCACTGTCTATCTTCTAGCGTTATTCACTGAGCGGGTTATTGCTCTGCTTTACAGAAATACGCAGGTGCTTTCCTGAGAAGACTGTGCAGAGGGAGCCATGCTCCAGGACGGGGGATGTGACATGGGAATCCCCAAAATTGCCAGTGCGGCCACAGCTCTGGTACCACAGCAATACAACCTCAATGTGCCAACTCTGATTTTGTGCCTTCTATGTTTCCCTCCCTAACTCCTTGACATGTTTGCATATCCGAAGTCTCTTGAAATAATAATAATAATAATTTAAAAATTAGGGCAGTGTTGGATTATTCAAAATCCAAACCAAAGCAGGGTATAAAATTGGAGTTCTGGGAATATGCTGCTGTTGCAAAGCCAGATTGTTTAGAGGTGCATTCCTATTCCCATGACCCTGCTTTGTTTGTGGGGTTTTCTCTTCAAGAAATACCCAGATATGGTCATTTTGAGTTAAGCCTCTACATACTTTCAGTTTTGTTCCCAGACTCTCATGGCTTTTTCATGGTTTAAATGTCATCAGACTCTGTGACAATTGTTTTCAAACTGCCTACAGTTGAGGAAGCTTTTGCCAATCTTTGTTCATGTTTACATGCCACTTTAGGGATTGATTCTCAGACAACTTGATGTGCTTTTTGATGCTTTCTACACTGGAATGAAGAAGATTTTTTTTCCCCTGTTAGGAATGATGCTACTTCTGCCCAAGTTGATTGTGATAAATAAAATTGTGCTCATAGCTTTTATGAAACTAAAGGCATTTAAAACCATCCTTATTGTAGATTAAAAGCGTCGACCAAGGGTGCCTGACTGCAAAACCTTTGTTTTGGTTTGCTGAAAAAGTACACACTGTGCTAGCTTTCTCTGCTTATTAGCAAATACATTTATTTGTTCTCCTTTCAACACCACTCTTTCTTCTTCCAGATGACAGCTATTAGAAAAAGCTTGTATTATTTTATCTAGACCACCTTATCTTATTTTTTTTTTCAGCTTACCTGATCTCATTAAATTTTGAGTGCATTTTCTTCACACTTATGTCCTTTAGGCAGCTTGTTGACATGTTTGCCATTGCAGAGACCTTTACGCTGTCTTACTGCTCAGCTTTGTAATCTGAAAAAGGAAAAAAAACCCCACTTTTAGGGGTTTCAGTGAACCTTCTCTCAACTGGCAACCTTATCTAGCCTTCATTCATACCAAATTCATAATTATTCTTTAAAATCTAAATCTACTGCTTTATTTATTCTGACCTAGTTGTAACAGGGTGATAAGGGAAGCTTTAGTCATTTGCAGTTAATGTCTTTTGGCTATGAAACAAGCTTTTGTTAGCTGTATGGACCTCTTGGTCTTTGTTGGTTCCCAGAACTGAACTACAGAAACATGTTACTTGTCAAAGCTGATCTTTGCTAAGGACGTTACCTCAAAAACCCCCACATTAAAAATACATGTTGCTATGTCATAAAGAATTAGGAAGTTCCAGAAGAGAGGTGTCCCATAACATCTCCTTACACAAATGCATTACAGTGTGGGTTTAATTTACATATTCACATGTGATGCTTTTCCTTTTCTAATTCATTAGGAGGATACACAATGCCTGTGTATCATTTATGCATCATTTACTAACAACCCTCTCTCCAAATGTGATCTATATGCACTATAGCATACCTTGAATTGATACATTAAAACTGTTCCCTACAGCCTTTTCTCTGATGCTTTCCCCTCTAGTAACTGCGTTATCCATAGATGTTAATGGAATTCCTCATTATGACAGCCCCATGTTAGAAGGTAGCATTGTTATCCACATTGGAATGAGGACACGAGGACACAGGGAGCTCAAGGTAGGTCATGGTAAAAAGCATTGAATAATTTTAAATGCCTGGTTTGTGATTCCCAGGAATTTTTTTCCACGCAGCAAAACTGACAAAATGACATGTGCCTCTGCTTCAAGCTACCCTGCACAGAGCAGCACCTTTGCTTAAAGCTGCCTTCATTAGAAATTTAAAGTAATACTCCATAGTTTGCAGCAACATGGCACGTGTCACATTTGTCAGCTGTCCATCAGGGATATCTTAAAACTTGCTAAACAAGATGCACCAGAGCTCATCTGTCCCTATCCTTTTTGTGTTGGGAAGATGTCTCTCACTGGCTTAACTTGCAGTCAGAATTACTTGTCAAGGGCCAATCAGGATCCAGATATCACAAACTGGGCATAAGCAAGACAAATTAATAATTAGTTACACATGCTTTACTCTTCCATTTGCCCCTGTAGTTAAAGTGCCTGAACACACTCTGTTTCTCATGAGGCCTATAGCTTTTATCACTGATATGCAGGAACAGACATCAGACTGTTCTGTGGTGCTTTGGAAATGATGCGAATCTCAGCCACTTGGCAGAAAAGAATTTAGGATTTGCTGGGTATAATTGGAATCTGATGTATGATGCCATATAGTGGTATATCCAAACAGAAATTAGATTTTCAGCTAGAGATGATTCAATTCTGAGGCATCATTTCTCATCAATTTTAAATAAAAATGGTCAGGTCCTAATTTTGACACTTTTTTCCCAGGTATATGTTTATATCTCTGCCTAAAAGGTGAAACCCCAAGCATAGTCTAACACATAGCACAGGGGCTTCCAACTAGGCCTGTAGCAAAGTGGTATCCTCAGATCTAGAGCAGAGATCCTTCTATTTAAGCTACCTGAGTAAACAGGAGCAAGAGAGGGCTCTTAATAATTTTTATGAGTCTGCTACCTCAGAGATACCGAAGAAAGACACTTCAGCCTTTGCAGGGTTCAGAACAAAGTGCTGAAAACACAAATATGGAGGTTTGGGGATCCAGGCTCCAGTTTAAAGTTCTTGATGAAACGTATTCTTGTGGCTATAAACCCTGGTACACATCACTTGCTCTCGCAGCCTGTTGCTGTTGCCCTTGTTGGTTTTTCACCAGATCCTGTCCTTGTCCTGGCATAGACCCTGTTTGAAAGCATTGTCCCCTAGCCAATGCCCTCATTCCTGTCCCTGCCTTCTCTTGGTTCTGCTGCCACACATGGATGCTCCATCTCTGTGTCTGTGGAAAGGGATCCTGGACCAAGAAATCCCTAGCCCTTTATACCCTCAGTCTGTGCACCAGATCTTCACCTGCCCTGCTCCTCTGGGTCCATTGGCAATTTATGGGGTCTACCAATATCTCATTGAAGTCGTTCTCCATGCCCACGTGGGCAGCTGTTATCTTACAGCTTGGGCAAGCCTTGGGGCCCTCCAGGGTCTCAGTCCTTATCTGAAGATAACTAGTCTTTGTTCATCTCCTGCTTAGCCATTCATGTTAACACACAGAGTTCATTTGGAGTTCACCTATGCTAATTTTTGAGCAGGGCCCACTCATGCTAAGCTGTAAGCAAGTTACAGTTAAACTTATGCCTACACAATTAATTTCTAATATTCTTTAAGAAAACTTATAGAATAAAATTTCTTCAGCACTCTTGCTGCTGCCTTCCTCTGCTGGTCTGCCATATCTGATGCTATCCTTTAGCCTGCTGCAGTGAAGTCAGACTGTTAATTCTTTCTTTTATATGGAGAAACAAAAAAAAAAGGAAGAAAATTTTGGCAGCGGGAGAGAGAGTGAGTCTAGGACATGGGGAATAGGTATGACAGAAAGGTGGTTAGGACTGGGCAAAGCAAGGACAATAGATTTAGCAGGAATCAGAGGTTACAGGGAGTAATCTGTAGGGATCTAATAGTGTGTGTTAGTAACTGTTTCACCACTGATGACAACTCCCAGCCAGCAATAATGCACATGTAGGGTTTTGTTTTTCTTGTGAGGTTTGTTTTTTTTTGTTGTTGGGTTGTTGGTTTGGTTTGGTTTTTTTAAGTGGCAGCAACTCAAAGCAGAGCTCTCTTTCCTCTCTCCTTTTCACAATGAGGATGGTATGGATTTTTGAACTAATTTATGCCCACCAGTTGAAGCAGTGAGAAGCAGTATGGAAATCTGAATTGCATGTGCTTGTGGCAAATAGGCAGTTACACTTCTGCAATGATGAGTGGTCTAATTCCTCTCTCACTGTATTTTTTACACTGAAGTCAGTTCCAAGTGCTGCTGTTTTTATTGTGAAGGGGAAAAAAGACTCACAAATTCTGGTTCGGGATTATAGGAAGGATCATGCTAAGGAGAAATAAGGACTGGATCTGAAAGTCAAGTTGATGGGACCTCCAGTTGAGGTATCTAACTGTTTGCTTTCCTGATGATGCCAAAATATGGTTTGTTCATATCTCTCTTTAACCTTAGATCAGCTATAAATCTTTTCCACAGTACAACACTCAGTGCACTGCAACACTGGTTTTAAAATCTCCTTATTCTGCCCTCTCACTTTATTATATTAGATGTCGTGGTATCAGTCTTTTTTTCCCCTGCCTCTCCAACCTTATAGATTCTTCCCCATTATGTGAACTCTAGAAAAAAAGAAAAAGAGTTGTAATTTAGACCACACCAAATTCATGATCCTATAATGTATCCTTGTTTTCAGGATTTCTGTTGTAATTAAGAAATCAAGCCATTTTAGTATTTCTTAAAAATAAAAAAGTAAATCCCCCAAAATGAAACGAGAAACAATGGTAGGCTGTAGGAATTTGTAATTTCAGTATTTTATGAAAATTCATAGCCACGAAAGAATCCAGCAGAGTTTATGAGGTAACTGTGTAATAAACTAACCTCACATCTTCCCTACATCTCCTTTTGCAGTGTCAAAAAAAAAAAAAAGGAAAAGGAAAAGAAGGACTTCAGTGTGCTTTGGGATATTTTCTCCTCTTTCCCATGAGTTCAGTATTGTTCTGATGAGCATTTGCCTCTTCCAAAAGATGGTTTCAGGGGGCATTTATTACCAGTCTGTGTGTTTAGTTCAGTTTGTTAGCCTCACAACAACTCACTTCTTACTCTCAACAGTCTGACAACTTACAATAACAGCTTTCCAGAATCTGATTACTGAAAGCAGATCGCCAGGGGATCAGAGCTACAGGCTTTAAGGGTATTTGTCTTATTATCCCAGTGACACTGAGCAGACCCTTTCCTTTAGTGAGATCTGCATTGGGGTCAGATCTAGAGGATGCTGTCTAAGCTGGGCTGAGGTCATCTGAGGTAAAAATGATGGGAGTTTTAAATCTGCAGGCGAAACGGCACAGTGGGAAGCAATCTGCTGAGCAGGAATGGCTGCGGGTGCACAGAAGTGGGAAGGACTGGTGCTTGCAGAGTGCAGTTTATTGCAGATTCTCTAGCAATTTGTATCTGCCTCAAAGCCTTTTTGAGTGAGGAATGGTCATTTGTAGTTTTTAAAAAAGAATTCTTTATTTCTCTGCGAAATGGTCATTTGGAACAAACATGGAAGTTACTACGTACTATTATGTCAGCTGATGTTAGCAAAGAGATCATATTTCTTGCTTCTTTCCTCTGTGTTCTCCCTTAGCAAATGTGTATATGAGATTTTTTTTCCAGGCTGAATACGGCAATCTGTTAGATAACATGTTTTCTATAGATATATGTAGATTACACTGCCCAGGAGATAAACATTTCTCTTCAGCTGTAAATGGCTATAATGCTAGCGGGGGAGGGCATAATTTTATATTCAGATGTACCTGTGTTCTTGTAAAATGACCTTTCCTCTCCTGCAATCCAAGTAGACAGATTTGTGCCTGAACTGAGCTTGTGAATAATTAAGTTCGAAACTGAGGCCGTGAAAAACCCGAGTTCATACCCTTCAGTTCAGCTGTGCCAAATGCCATTGTTCCATACTGCCCTCCGCCTGCCTGGAGCTCTGCCTGCTGCTGCAGAAGGGCTGAGCTCTCTCTCAGGCTCTCTCTCACTCCTCTGCAGGCCCTCAGAAGGGAGAGATGAGCAAATTCCAGCAGGGCCTCTTCCTTGCAGCAGCTGGGGTTGCACAGGATGGATGAGGCTCCGGCAATGCCTGAGAGCACAGCAGCCAGCCAAATTCAGGCCAGGCCAGTGCTTGAGGGGAGCATCCTCGTGTGGACCTGGATCTCCTTGTCTTGTGCTGAAATGGAGCCACCTCTGAGGTGAGACAGGGGAAATCATTTAACGGTGCGTAACATTATTTCTAAACAGTTTAGAGGAGAAAGGTGCTCTGTGTAATTGAAAGTTCATTTAGGTGGAGAGATTGTAATTACCTGGCACAGTTAGAGGAGCAAAGCTATTATGAGTGTCTCATGAAAGCTGTCATCAGTTGTTTAATGGCCAACAAGTGACTAGAATTTTTGTTTCATGTTTCATACAAGAACAGCACATTCAGCAGCTCCAGTGACCCCTAAATTCAGTGCAGAGACACTCAGCAATTACTGACCCAGAGGCAGATGTTCTACTAGCTGAACTATGATCATTGCTTCTTGCAGCATTTTAGTATGTAGCACCCAAACAGCAACAAGTTGGGACCTTATTTCAAATGGACAACCTACTTTTGTTATGGTACAAAGGAATATCTTTGAAATACTGTCAGTATTTAAAAATTAAATACATTCTATGCAGCAACCATAATGCTTGAAAATAATTTTTTGGTATTAGTACATGATACCAGATTTTCTGGCATGAACCTGGTAAAGAAATTGTACCAAAGCAGTTTACATTTCAAAGAGTGTGAAAACAATGCACCCCTCTTTTCTCCCCTCTTCTCTATTAGAAAAGGCCCTCTCAGGCAGTGCAAACAGTGTTCTTGTTTCTCTGTCTCCTGTCCAAGAAATGTATGTGCCTGCCAGGAGGGAAGGATTAACCTTATCAGCATGTGCTGAACTTGTGTGCCTCTCAACACAATCATGCTTTTCAATTTATTGCAGACAGACATGATTGTCCCAGGCTGATATGTGGACTGAGAGAAACCCATCCAGCTCACGGGGGGACCCAAAGGTTCAGTTCAACTTCCTTCCTGAAGTCCCTCCAGCTTTTTAGAGTTGCTGTTCATTGGTAGAGACATTGAGGATTAACTGCAATGCCAACAGCTGTCATTGCCAGGTGGGAATTGTGCTGGCACACAACAATTCCTGCACACACCTTAGGCACCTGCTGCAACACTGGAGAAAACTCACATGTGACAGGATCAAACCATAAAATAATCGAGTCAATTCCCTGTCATTTTACAACTTGGTGCCATCTGGAGCATGGCACAGAGAGAGCCTAACCCAAAAAGCAATCTACAGTAAATGTTGAGGTTGCAAAAGGAAGCGAAAACTTAAAGTAAAACAAAAGACTAAACCCCTGCAGGGGGAAATGCGACAGCAAATATCCGCCAAGAGGGGAAGCTGCTAAGTCCAAACATCAGTGCTGGAAATGAGATCAGATCAAGCTGATCCCTAATCAGTCACTGACAGGAACAAATAGGTATACAAATGAGTTGAAGGGAAAAACAGGGATTTATGAAGTATTTTTGGCAAGTCTGGAAAAATAAGAGTCATTCTACCTGGCAAATGGAATCTAAAGGCTTCTTCACTTGTCTCTGTTGAGTTGCCCAGGGAAGATGGAAGCCTACAGAGACTGCCTGAATAGGAACCATCAAAAATAGGATTGCTATCAAGTCTAACACTTGCTATGAAAATAAAAGTCAGTTTTAAGGCACATCAAGGATTTTGTTTCCACCTGTATCTCTAAAGAATGCTAAGAAGATAAAGTGGTGATCTTTTTGAGTTCACAGGTTGGACAGGCAAAAGCAACTTCATTGTTCTTAGTCTCCTTTCTCTCTTAGCTTCTTTTTAAAAACTGTGACAGGATAAACCAAATGTAGTTTATACAAGGCCATAAACTCCTATACTATGAGAAATAAGATGTGGAGTGCAAGGTATGCATGCTTTGAGTTCAGCTTGCTGTTTTTTATCACTGTCACAGCGCAATTGCTCTTTAATTAATTATGAGTTTTCAGAACTTTTTGGAATGTCAGTGACCTGGAATAACTTCTAGATATCTCGCAATTATTGTTAATTTTCTACTGTAAGAAAAAAATATCAAGAACCATCTCTTCTATTTTTCAATTGTGAAAACTTAGAATAGAATGAGCATAATTTTGTCAGTGCTTTAAAAATAGGTTACTCACTCTTTTGATGAAGACTTTTATATTTACCAACTTTATTCTTGTCAAGTCATGCTTTTCTCTGATATTGCTTTGAGGTAGAGAGAAAAAGAGGTAAAATGATAATTTGATATCACTTTGGTGAACTATCATAGATCAGAAGATAAACAGTAACTCATAAATACCATGATTTTTTAAAAATTTCAGAACTGAAATATCTTGCTGTCTCTGCTCTAGACTCGATAAAAGACTTGAATTACTTTAAATTCTCATTCATTTAATGAAATATCAACAAAACCATAGCTAGCTAAAACTGCAAGAATTGTGCAATTTAAGATATTTTCCAAAATTTTCATAGGAAGATGCTTCCTAATATGTTCTGTGGACCTCTGGCATACCTAGAATAAGCCCCACGAGGCTTGATCCAAATCTCATGGAATTCAGTGTCAGTCTGTCCCACTGGCTTCAGCTGTAGAGAGAACTGGGTTAGAGCCTGTGTCTGAAACAATGGGAGGCCTGTGGTGTTTGCATGTTGGATGTTTCAGAGAAGAGCTGACAAACAATTCACTGCCAAGCTTTTCCTTAGGAGACCTCGGTCTTCAGAGCAATACTGATTTACCAAATAGACCTAGGAGGTGCATAATAGTCACATAAACAAGGATGAAGAAAGATGGTATTATTTGTAACACTGGCCTGTGTAAAGGACACAATCAGTTTTATAAGAGAAAATGTAGGGAACTTGAAGAAGGCTTTCACTAAGCAGTATTAATGGCGATGTTTTATCACATTTCACAGACATTAAATGTGTGGGGGTTTTTTTAGCTGAGGGCAAGAATTTAATGTGTGATTTACAAATACTACTTTTGATACTGGCAGTGATATGGGACGATCTGAAGAACTACAGGTGAGCATGTCCGGGATTACCGATGTCTGATAACATCAGTGTTTCACTGTCAAGTGCCCAAATTGTGCAGGTGAGGTATTTTCACTCTTGTCCTCACTGGTTTTCACACTATTGCTCCATCTTGCTGATACATTTGAGTGTGGTTCAGCCTTTCTCAGTTTTAATCTTCATCTTCTGAGGAGTTTGTTTGGGTTGGTTTTGGCTTTCTGGTTTGTTTTGTGGGTTTTGCTGCTAGGTTTTTGTTTGTTTCTTCTAACAGCCATATAGCAATACCTTTACCATCTCAGACTGAAAGGCCTGGTTTTATGTAATCACTCCTTTTCCTCAAAACATCTCTTTGAAGTGTTAAGTGCACTGCCACACTCATTGGAACCTCAGCACAGCAGTTAGGTTGCATAATGCACTTCAACTTGAGCAGATGGGAAGGAAAATATCTTGAGCTAGCACAGCACAACTCCCCCTGGGCACTTTTCAGATGGCAGTGAAAGTGCAGCCTGGCAATGCCCTACTGTCTTGATTTTGTCCTCTTGAATGACAGAGGCAGCCTAGCCTGAGCAAAGAATTATTCCCCCTGGCTCTTCCTCTCCTCCCAGTTTACACTGGGAGCACTGTACAACTACACTTTTTAAAATATTGCTTGTATGGTAATTTTTCTCAGCCATCACACATGGCTTCATTTCTAATGGTATTTAGTCAAAAAAGAGAGAAGATAAAAAATTAAATAAGTGAGATATAAACAAGAACAACACAGGTTAAAAGGGGATCAAAAATAGTGGCATTAATAAGTCTTTTTAATGCTTATCAGGTAGAAATCTCACGGCTTTATGAAGAAAGTAAACCTTGTCAGTTTATTAAAACTCCATGATCATCACTGTTTAATTTATCAAAAACAGAAGGAATGGAACACTACCAAGCAAGGCTAAAGGCATCACTTAATTCAACCTCACTGTAATCACTGAAGTAATGAATTTGTTTAGCTGGCATCATCTGTTCTCTGGTGTAGAGGCAAATGGTTATATAAAAACAATGCAAAAATCAAGTTAGAACTGACTGTTTAATGAACCATTAGAGAAAACAGGCTCCATGTTAAGACAGTTGTAACAGAATCCACTGGTTTTGAACAAAAGCTTCACATGGAGAATTTGTTAATGTGAAATTTATTACGTACATAAATGTCAGTGATGGTGTCACAGTTTTTTAAGTACCAGGTCAGCTATTCAGTGAAGGAGGGACACATCCATGATCTGAGCAGAGGTGCTGCTTATTCATGGTGCCTCATGAACAAGCAGCAGGAAGAGCTCAAATCTTCAGTTCAATACCCTTGCCCCAGAGCAAGCCACAGCTGTACCTCAGAACCTGCCCAAAGAGCCATAAGAAGATCAAACTTTTCTCCTGCCCTTGCTCTGATAAGCCAACAGAAGTGCCTGTCCTCTTTTTCTTGTACTTCATCCAAGGATTCAGTTCACTTCAGCCTTCTTTCCTCATATAATTTATTGATGTCAGTGGCTGGGAAATTGCTAACTACTTTAAGCTTTTACAATTTTCAAAAAGACTACAGCCTTGTAAGAGTATTCCCTTATGTACGTCCTCTGCAACTTAAATTGTGCTAGACCTAGTTTAGAATGACAGAAAAATGGGCCAAAGAACTGATAGAGCTACAGAGAGTTTAGGTTGTCAAATTCTTTGTAGCCCGGGGACAAACACTATTAGAGAACCTGGAGCAGCAAGGTGTTGAGACAGATTTAAGCCTTTCTAAGCCAACTTGGTCCCGATTTTCCATATATGCAACAGTTGGGTTAACTTTGAATTCACCAGCTCCAATTCCTCCCAGTCCCCTTCTTTTTCCTTGGAGTTTCCTAAGTTTTATACCACTCTGCTCTGTATCACACTTGCATCTTAATCCAGTCTTGTCTATTTGCTTCACATTTCTCAAACTCTTTTAAATGAGTCACTCTGCAACATTTTGCTGTGCTTCCTTGTCTTGCAAAAGTTGAATTTTTTTTCCTACCTTTTTGAAGCTTCAGTGCAATGTGAAGCACCAGGGGAGCCCTTCCAGCTTTTATTTTCTCTACAGGAGTCTGTGCTTAGTTTACTGTCTTTGCAGGAGACCACGTGAGCAGCAGAGTTCACAATTGACGTGAGAGGCTCAATTGTGCTCCCACTCTCAGCACAGGTAGAGCCAATGCAATTTTCATTACTGTGGCAGGGGTTTCTATAGGTCTCGTGATTGTTGCAGAGTTCCTTATGGGAAATTCAATGAGGAGAGTCACGGGAGATGCTGGAAGAAAATAAACACAGGGGCAGCTTTGAGTGGGTTGTTTTGGTTGTGGAAAAGAGAGATAATGACATTGAAAAAGAAGCAGTGAAATAAAAAAAAAGTAAAGAGGGAAGAAAAGCCTCTTTTGAGGTTAGGTTCTCAGCAGGGAAGGAGGAGCTCAGTTTAAAGGTCATTGGGGCTTTTGCTGGAGCAAAAATAATGAGGAGAAATAGGCAAATTTGAAGTGTGTATTTGGGGGACACAGCCCCAGTGGTATGGTGAGGTGTGTAACCAGTAAGACAATAAAG
This sequence comes from Illadopsis cleaveri, assembly GCA_013399915.1. NCBI lineage: Eukaryota > Metazoa > Chordata > Aves > Passeriformes > Timaliidae > Illadopsis > Illadopsis cleaveri. Next base: position 122,841 of record VXBB01003825.1, read on the forward strand.
AAAGAAATAAAAGAAAAATGTGGCAAAAGGAAATAAATGTTTTCTGGAAACAGTGCTAAGAAAAATAACACCTTTAAAACAGTAAATTTGTCAGCACGGTGAAAAGGAGAAGCCAAACAAAGTGGGAAAAGAGAAAAGAACATCTATGGTGAAATGCACGTAGGGCAGAGGGGGATGGGATCTGCTTCCTCTGTTTTTTCTCAAGCATCTATTAGTGTATGCAGTGAAGAGCTCTTATTTTTCCATTGACATGTTTCTTTGCACCTTCACACATAACTTTTCTGTGTTTATGAATCTATATCACAGAATCACAGAATATGCTGTGTTGGAAGGAACCCACAAGGATGATCGAGTCCAACTCCCAGCCCTGCACAGGACATCCCCAAGAGTCACATACACTTAATATTTGTCTTATATTGTAGTGTGACTTACAGATGGGGTTGTCCCATTTTACATCACTCTGAGAGTTTCCAGAGAAATTACAGCCTCAGCAGAACACAGCTGCATCTCATGGTTTGCAGTGTGAGCTGATGATGGGCAGTAGCTGATGCGCATTGCTGCCACTCTGATTCTCAGCTGTTGGAGAGGTTTCTTGTTTTCTTCACCATATACATCAGCATTTGATTTTTGACTGCTGCAGAGTCAAATCTTTCATAAAGAACTTTTGGGGATTTACAGACCATGGCCTAGGTCTAATGTGCCACAGCTATGCAACATTTCCAGTGAAGACCTCCACTGTGCCATGTCCTAGACAGGCAAGGACCTCCAGTGGCTTTCAAGGAAAGGTTACAATTTCATCTCTTCCCCCAGGTGTTTGTCTGCAGGAATATGGAAGGATTGGATAGGCTGTGTTTATTTGGGGAAATACTGACTCTTCTGCCTCTGGGTTGAGAGGGAAAACATTTGGCAATGTGTTACTGTTAAACTATTTACATGCTCTCTGGAGAGAGTCTTGTACATAAGGTGCTGTGCCTGTCTGTAAGAGGAATAAACAGGTACACACTGCAAAGCCAGGCTCTGTAGCAAGAACTCCACTCTTCATTGACGAAGAAAGTTCAAGTGACATTTACTTGAGACTTCACAGCAGTTGCTCACAAAATATTACACAGAATGAGAAAAAACATCCCCTGAAGAAACAGATGAAGATGCATTCCTCAGGGATTACTGTGTGATGAGACTTCAGGAACAGTGCTCAGCACTGGTAGCCAGTGTCCCAAGAGCAATAACATTTCATTTGCCCAAGGCACTGCCATCACAAACAGCTAGTTCTACCTCTCTAAAACTGTTGGGGGGGAGGGAGACAGTTAAAGGCAAAGCTTTGACATTTGGAAATTAGTCAGCCACCCTTCTCACCCCTGCTTGCCTGCCTGTTTGGCAGCAGAGTTGGCTGGGGAAAATGTTTCTCTGATCATAGGTGGCTTGGAAGCAAACTGGAAGATCTACAACTGGAGCATGTATCAGCATTACCTTCAATCAAAATTTTTCACTAAAGAGTTCCATTTAGTGGCACAAAATATAAAGGCTTGGGTTAACATTTTGTCCTTCTTGGCCTTGTCTTGCTTTTTTCCCTGGATGAACCTCACACACACCCCACTGAAGGGCAGGTAGTTTCAACAAGCTACTCACTAAAGAGCCACACCACTCTCAGGACTAGTACCTGCCTCCCCCCATTAGTCCTATCCCACAGTTCTCCAGAGCATCCAACTATCCATTCAAGATAAATTAATTCCAATCCCCAAATCTGGGTTATGTCCTTCTGTAGGCAAAACATGAACTTGAGGTTTGCCCTTCTTCAAGTTGTTGCCTACCTCGATGTCAAACGCTGCCTTTGCAGAAATTCTCACCTTTCCCTTCTTCCTTCCTGTCTCCCTGTTGCCTCTTTGCCACGTCTCATGAGGTTCAGGCTCTTATCAACAGTTCAGCCTCCTTCCCTGCAGAGATTGCAAGGCCTCATGATGGAGAAAGCTGCTGCTGAGAGATGAGGAAGAGCTGAGGAGCAGTGAACCCCTTGCAAGTGTGAGCTGGAGAGGGCTCTTCTTAGCTTTCTACTCGCTCTCAGATGTGCTTCTTGTCAATCTCACAGCTCTTGAGAGAAAGTGGCAGAAGAGCTCTTTTTGTCTCAGTTTGATAAACAGGCAGTCAAGTAAGGCAGAGGGGTGCATAGCTACAGATGAAAAAAGAAGTACCTGAAGACACTGGAATAAAGCTGAACAAAGCCAGAGCCTGATTGTAAAAGACAGAGACTTTAGACAGCTTTGTTCTGTGGTAACCTGAATCATGTTGAAAAACAGTTTTTTTGCTATTGTTGCAATGGAATGGTTGGGTTTTGACAAATATGTCTTTCAACTGCTTGTTTCTTCTTCCTCTGACAGAGCTAGTTTTCAATAATTCAGATAAATTCTCTTTGCATTTCTGTACTGGAATAATTAAACTCTGAGATTATTCCCCTAAAGTGTGGGACTGTGTGGCATCAGTCACGTCTGTCAGCAAGACTTTCCTCTGCTGTAGCAGCAGGAGTATTGGCTCAGCAGTGGTCTGTGAACAGAAGAGAGGGCCAACATAGGTAGGGAGACACAACACCTTTTATATTACACCAAATGACAGAGCTGAGGAAAGGCTTTTGTATGAATAGTCACCCATTTTCTCCAGTGTTGTGTTCTGGTCTAATAAAATACAGGATTTCTTCCTGCTAGCCTTGTGTGCTTACATTACCTGTGCTTTGATCAGGGCCTGCAGTTCACTTCAAACACTTCCCCAGGACATCTGCTTGTTTTAATCACCACTGGCTGTTTCTTTTGCTATCAAAGGAACTACTTTTGCTAGCTTTTGATATGGGGAATGCACCACTCTGTAATCAAAGTGATGTTTAGCTCGTCCCTGAGCATCTGGAGAGAAACCTTGAACAGCAGTTACTGGCTAAATATAAAATACATATTTGTTAACAGCTGTGCAGAGTGAGGGTGGGGAGTGTATTTATATATATATATATAGTTTGTTATGCTGTATTTGTATTGCTGGAAGGTGAAGGCAGCTGCTTTTTTTAATATTACAGATTCAAGGCATACTGTCTTCACTTTTAAACACAGATGTAAAATTAAAAAAAAATGCAGAAAAAATAATTTTAACTTCTTATTTTATAAATTCATTTAACTAATGTAGTGTCTTAGAACATCACAAACATACAGTTTAAGGCTTACAGCGATCTTGTGATTGCCACTGTAATTATTATTAGTGGACTGACAAATGGGTTAGTAAAAATACTTGAAATTTTAAATATTAAAAAAGAAGAGAGAGGCAGAAGATGAGTGCCTTTCTCATCTCACTGGGGTCACCTCAGAAGCCTCTTCCAGAACTCCTGCAGATCTCATTCACCCCTAATTCCCATCCACCCTCTCTGGGTTGTGATGGAAATACAGAAAAGCAGGCTGCAATTACTTGGAGCTGATCAACAGGTATGTCTTATATATGTACATCCACATAAGAAATTTGCATGTATGAAAAAGAAATTCTACTCCTAGTTTGACACCTCTGTTGTCTCAAATAATGATTTCACTGATGATGTCACTGTCCACAGGTAGTAATACAGGCCAACCTGTGCATCACCCAATTTTAAGCTTAGAATGTCCAGTCTTTTGACTGAGCAGGGGATGTTTGTCATGGGCACTTGCACCTCAGATTAGAATATTGGTAATTATGGCTTCCACTGAAGAAATGATCAAACACACTGCCCTGAACAACAATCCACAGTGATCCATCCGGTATTAGTGAGTTACCGAGATGATGAGGAAGACCAGGGGAATGTTCCTCAGTATGCAAGAGGCAACAGAGAGGACCAGTGCCTGCAAGGGGCCCAGTGCTGGACCATCTCCATGTGCAGGGGGAAGGCTGCTCCTGTGCCTGGGACAGGCAGCACAGGGAACCTGCAGTCTCATTGAACCCCTGGGCAAGATGGTGGCAGGGGAGATGAAGGGCTCTGCAGACAAGGATGTGTGGCCTATTTTGGTGTATTTATAGTGTAGCCATCATTTGTTCTGCTCTGTGTCCTTGAGGATCAATTATGACTGAATGTCAGAGCTGATATCGCTACCCACAGTCATCCTATGGACAGACAGAGCTGTCAGTAGGGCCAGAAATAACCTGGTGCCCAGAAGCAGGTAGGGCAGTGAGTGGGGTTGGGGACCTGTGCAACCTGGTCTTTTGCCAAAAGAGTGATGCTCCCACTCCATCTCCTCCAGCATTGATGTCTGCAGTACCTCTCCAGCCCCTCACCACGAGTGCTGCTGTCACTACAGGAGGCAAAGTCCCTGCAGGTAGCATTTCCCAGCTGAAGCCAGCTTGGCTCACCTGAAGGGTGGGTGTCAGGTGTAACCTTGCCAGCTGCCTGGAGTGGCTCTGGCACGGCAGGGCAGTGGGCAGCAGGTCTCCACCACCGAAGGCACCTGTCCCATGGAGGGACGAGCCACCCTCTCCAGGTGGAATTAATCCCACCCTCCATTTCTTGCTTGTGGACCTGTGCTGTGCACAGATCAGGAATGGAGACTCCGTTTTACCGAATCAGAAAAAAATAAAACCAACACTGCAGCGTTTGAGCTGGAGATATTCCAAATATCAGTAACAAACAGAAAACACGGCGCTCTCCTTGTACAAAACGTTTGTGGTGCTGTTAAATGAGCCGCTGCAAACACTGTTATGTTCCACTGATTCTTTGTTACTCAGCAACTGCTGTGGTGGTTGAGCAGTGAATAGGCTAAGCTGAGTTTTCCTAGCAGAAAAATAATGAAAGAAAATTGAAATATCAAGTTTTAGAAAGAGACTGATGAGACTGGTGGCATAGCAGGAGGGAAATGAGGAGCAAATGGAAGTTTGGCAGTCTGGAAAGGTTAGGTTTCAAGCAGAACTCCTGGAAAGAGGTCAGGGGTTCACCATCCTATTAGGAGATCAAGGGAAGGCAAGCCTTGAAGCCAAATGGAATAATTTAAAGGAGGCTAGTGAGAGGGAGAGATGGGGACAGCACAACATGCCACTAGGGCAGAGATCTGCCTGGTTTGGGACAAAGGAGTTTGGTAGGACTATTATAATCCTAATTTTCCCATTAACTGAGCAATTACAGAAGACACCAACACATACTTTGAAGATGCATAATTTCAGCTTGAAGTTAAAACTGGTTGAATCTTAGGGGCACTATCTCAAGTTAAAAGGAAAAACAAATTAAAAATGAATGTTTGGCCAAATCCCTGCAGCTCTGCCTGTGCAGGCAGGACAACTGATCTCCACTGCTGCCATCAGGTAAGGGTGCACTCAGGCACAGCCCAGAGCACTTCTCCCTGTGAGCACTGATCCTGCTTGGAGCTGCCTCTCTAGCAATCCTTGTGTGCTCATCCATGGGAGTAAAGCCTTGCTCTAACTGAGGGAATTATTTTAGTTCCTCCACCTGCTTTAACCTATTTTTCATCTTCCTCAAATTCTTCTTAGCATTTTTTTTCCCATCTTTTTTTTTGCACTTCTATTTTGCACTTTCCCCTCTTCCCTTTATTGGCTCTTGTCAAAGATAAGGTGGGCCAGGTTCATTGTTAGGCTGATGCTATATGGCCCTTTTTAATGTTCTTCCTGGATAACAGCTTGCTAAAATTAAATCATTTAGTAAAAGGACAAATTAAATCATCGGCTGGGGTTCTTTTTTCCATGGGTAACATAAAAGGATGTCTGTTGCATTTCATTTGAATTAAGGATATAATCATATGCACATTGCTGAAACTATTATGCTTCATAAAGTGGTCTTATTATTTTCTGCATATTTTTCTTTGTGTGTGAAGTCTTTTTCTTTCTATTAAATTGCATATCCATGGAGGATTTGGGGGCACTCAGCCAGTCAATCCAATTTGGAGTTGGATGGTGGCAGTAGTGGACTAAGTCCCTTATCTGTTCCCTTCAGCTGTTTTACTCCTCTGCTATTGATGGAAACATAAAATTAAAAGTGGAATCAACTCATAGGAAGCGAGAGCCCAGCAAGAGACTTAGGAGGGAAAAGTTGAGGAGGGAGATTCTGACTAATCTCTCTACAGCTGGGGTAATGTGCTGACAGATTTGATTTTAAATACACATGCAGTAGATTGGGTATTTCACAAATACTGCCATTTTACTTATCTTAGTGGGTATCAAAGCAAGTACAAGAAGAAAATTGAAATCAGATTGGCAATGGTTTGGGTTTTTTTCGAGAAGTATGATTTATGGAATTCTGGTTTCCCTTGTGATGTGCACTGGGAAATTATGAAGCTTGAGGAATGAACAGGAGGCCTGAAAGTGGATTAACCATTTCTACAGGACATAGCAGAAGCATATAGAGGAACTAGCCAGTGTTTATACTTGATTCTGTGCATGCCTCATGTCATGTACAGGCTACGATGAAAAAGAAGCTCAAGCACTTGAAATCAGTGGTTACAATGGTGCAAAGTTTGATGTAAATAAGAATTAGAATATGATGGACCAGACTGCCTGGCATGTCTGTGGGATTCATAGTTCTCTTTGTACCTTTTGATTTCAAGAGAGGGCCTTGCATTTCTTCTACGTTAGTATTTCTCAGTAGGCTAAATGGTGACAGCTTCCTACATCCCTCCATGACCCAGATTGCTGGAGCTGCACAGGAGTCGAGGGATGCTGCTTTCTTTATCTTTATGCAAACCTCTCTGCTGTGCTTTTCTTTTGGGCTGGCATTTGGCAATGCACACTGACAAAATCTCTTATGTAAGGGGTTCTCCCCAGGGAGGATCCTGTGCCTCTTGTATCACAATGACGTGACAAAGAAAACCTCATGGTCAGCATCATACCCCATCAGCAGGCTGGTCCTTCTGCAGTGAGGGCAGGAAAAGGACAATCCTTTGTGCCCAATGACAGATAGGAACATCTTCCTTCTCTTGAATAAGGGTTTCTTGCCATAGCCAGTACAGAGGACTGATGGGATAAACCCCACCTCTCTGTAGGATTCATGTTCTTCAGATGACTTCCCTCTTGTCCATGGGGCTGACAAAGGTACACCTAGGGCTGGATTCAATGTGAGGTGGGGAACAAGCAGAGCTTTGGAAGGAGGAGACCTCTATTTGTGAGATGAGCAGTGGGAGAAAGGCAGAAAGGCTGCAAAGGAGTCAGGAGAGTAAGGTAAAGGATCAAGGGAATTTGCATCAAGGAGGAGCGAAGAGTAGCAAGGGAAAGCAAGATAAGGAAGAGGGAAGTAGAATTTCTGTACCTATGTAAGAGTGTTAAAAGATGCTGTCATAGATGAAAGGAAAATGTAGCAAAGGGAAAGAGAGGACAAAAGCAGAATGAAGGTGTTTTTAAAATCAGGAAATGTAATACTAAATGAAGCAAAAGAATACATTGCTGGTGTGACTGCGATTGATTTGGCTGACATCTGTTTGCTCCCTCCTACTGGGCAGCTCAATGGGCTGCTGAAGAGAAGGATGTATAAATCTCCTATGGGTGAGGTGTGTTGTTGATGAAGAAAGCTTGGCATCTTGCAGACTTGCCTCCACACTTGACTGATGCTGATGTCTCAGACCACAGACATTGCTTTTTGAATCTTGTACAAATTCTCAGTGGTGCTGCAAGGGGCCATTCCTCCCCACTCCCCACTTCTGTCCTTGTGTAGGCACAGGCACTTCTGAATCAAGATGCTGATGCTGAAAGCTAATTGTCCTGGTCTGGATTAATGCTTGTGGCTGTCTGAAAGCTGCTGTAAGTGCAGGAGAGGTGATGAGAATGGGCAGCTGGAGGTGGTGTCAGAAAGAACCTTCCTATACAGTGGTGACACAGATTTATGCCGGATTACAGCGCTCATCTCATCAACAATTGGCAGGACATGAATCTCCATGCACATAAGAAGCCTCTCCTGTCTTGATTCTCTGGTGCATAGAAATGTGGGAGTTCTTGTTTACTTATCAGAAACAAAGCTGAAAAGAGAAGGGGAAGCTCAAGGCAGCCTCTGTTTCTGCAACCTGTCAATCTGGCCCCACTCAGTTATAATCTCCTACATTTTTCTTGGCTCCTACCACTCATTTCTCTATGCAGCTTCCAAGGCTCCTCATTTTTGATGCTCCTGTATAGCATTGCAGTACGTAGAGGAGGGTTTGGTCAAACCCACTAGAACTCCATGTAAATTTTGTCCCAGTACCCACAGTGAAGGCAGGTCTCACGGGTCTCTTGGTCTTTCAAATACACATTCAGGGCTCACTTGAGGTACTTGCAGGGTAGAAGAGCAAAGCCCATCTCTCAGGGTATTTATAGATCCTTCATTACTCAGGGAGATTTCCTTGCTAGTTGTCTCTTGCTAAACAAGGATTGCATTTTTGTCTTTTTTTACAAATAGTAAGGTAGAAAAGCTACTTGGGCCTCCCTTCTTGATAAGGGGCCTTCTCAGCAAGTCACACTTGGATCAGTTCCTAGCCCTGTTCATAGAACACTGCCCACCCTTTCAGGGACAGAACTTCAGTACCCCCTTTACGTAAGTGCTTTCTTTACATAGGAAGAGATTGCCACATGGTGGCAATTTACCTCCACTTTACAGTTGTATATGCAAGTGCCTAACCCAGTCTGGATTCTTTTCCAAGTATGTTTTCCTTCAGGCTTCCTTTGCTCTTAGGAAACACTAGTGCTTCAGTGTTGAGATTACTTATTCCTTGTTTGGTTTTGTGGGGGTGTTTGTCCCTCTTGTCTATTCCCTCCCACTCCACAATGCTTAGGATGCCATTATTTTTCCTTCCTCCTTCCAGCCTTCCTACCAAAAGAGGATATTGGGACAGGTTTGGATTTTATATAATCCTTGACTACTTTCTTAAAAAGCCGTGTAAACTTTTCTTTACAGGCATGAATGGAATGACCATAGGGACAGCTGAGGGAGCAGGGGATCATGTCAGGACAGGTGCAGAGGGTTGAGGCAGACTGCCAGCCCATGCTCAGAACAGCTTCCTATGACTCTCTCTCCTCAAGCTGGCCCAGGGAACAAATGAGGAGCCCTAACCAGTGTCTGCTGTAATACCATTGAAACCAAATCATCTCTATGAGAAGTTTACACAGTTACTTTTTAAAAAGGCAGCAAACGTGACATGAGTGCTCTATAACAATCATACTGTGAAGATGTTAACCCTTTGGTGCTCTGAAATGTGTCCAAAGCGAGGCCCCATTCCCTGCTGTCCCTCACACACTCAGGATCCAGTGCTCTCATCCTCTCACTTCTCAAAAGAGAAAGCACCTCTGAGGATGCTGCTTGCAAGTTGAACTGTAGCACTGAAGGAAAAGTATCTCACTCCACTGCACAAAAACAGCAAGAAAGAGAGGATTCCTGGCACAGCAGGAAAGCCAAGATGTCCCTGGAGTAATTCCAAAGTCTTGCAGGCCGCTGTATTTTTACAGCATCACAGAAACATGATATCTTATTTTTCAAGAGTGTTAATTATAGGTTAGTGCCTTTTGTGCTTTCTTTGTGCTTTCTTTTAGATATGAATTTGTTAAGAAGTATTGAAACTGACCTCCTATTTGTCTGTGCCAACCTACCACTTTTTGTTGGCATATGTGTTTAAAGCACATAAAACACATGTGTTTTTTCTCTGTATGGAATTTCATTCTTAGATGGCTGAAATAGATTTAGAGGTGAGAGTATTTGTTGAGCAATGTTTAGGATCAAGCACAGTTTTTTGTCGTTTAACCATCATAACAAGCATATACTCAGCAGACATTATGAATAAAATTCCATTGTATGGAATTGTCCTCATCTGTGAATTATATTTTTCATGGCAGATTTACTCCTCTGACAGAGAAAATTCAATATGTAGCTGCATTTCTATTACAGATACAGTCTTCTGCTAGCCAACAGATAAGGTTTTTATCAGTAGCCATGCTTCTGGGGCACTCTTCTGGGCTGCTGCCAAGCTTTGCTGTTCTTCCTTTCATGAGCAGAACAATGTGCAAATATTTGAAAACCCTAAATCATATAATAGCTACTTGAATGCACGCTCAAAAAACCCCCCAAAAACCCAACCAAAACAACACAGAGCAAAATCAATTTCAAAACTCTTACACCTACATAATGTACTTAATGCAAATCTACAAAACCAAGGAGCACAGCTGCCACTTTTAAACCTCCCATGGACCATATAGACCAGCTTTTCCTGTAAGCCACAGTGGAAGCCTACCTTCCTGTGCCTCTTTGCCACATCACCCCTCAAACAGAACATGCAGTGCCAGCTTCAACTGGAGCCAGAGAGACGAGACTGGGTAAAGAACATGATGAGGAATAAGTGGACAGGAGAGATTACACTGTGTTGTGTTTTTATCATGCATAGGAGCAATGCCGAGGTGTATGGGGCATACAGCCACGAGTTAGAATCCAGGCTCAGATTCAGGGATGACCAGCAGGGGCAGCTGTGTTGTCCACTGTGGTTGCTGAGGGCATCCTCTGCTAATAATTGGGCATCCTGCCTGTTTAACGAGGCAGTGAAACTCTTCAGCTCACACACCGCACAAGCTGCTGGCTTTAGCCCAAGTGCATTTTATCTTCTCTGCTCTTGTGAACTATTTCTCTGTTCTCCTTCTTGCAATGGAATAAGAACCTGCAGAGATAAGATCCTTTTTCTTCCCTGTTGCCCTTCAGATGAGAGGATGTGCGCTTGGAGTGATGCCCGTTAGCGGAAGCGATGTTGGAATACTGGAATCAAAAAATTCCCCATGGAGAAACAGCAGTGGTAAAAGAAGAAAACTGAATAAAGTGAAGTGAAGGACGGCTATTGAAGGAAAAAAAATGAGAAAAGAAAGAAGGAAAGAAGGAAAACCATCTGGAAATGGGTTAATGTGTGAGGGCAACATAAAATATAAAAAAGTACAAGAAAAGGAATAGGAAGTCAACAAAAATGTCACAACAAGCAGAATGAGAAGGCATAAGCAATAAAGTAAGAGAGGCAAAAAGATTAATCAAAATCTCTCCTTACTGCAGGGTTGTACCACAACTTGCCTTATGGCTTTTTTAAATGTAAATCTATAAATAAGCCTCGTTGGCCTTTTTTTTCCCATTGAGGGGATATAAAAGATGCTAATAGGTTCTTACAAAGAGTAAATAGTTTAAGGGAATGACACCAGTGATACTGAAGTACTAAAATGAAGATCAAAGCTAGGACTGCCAGTATAGAGTCTCTAGGTTATCCATACACTGCTACAGCTCTAACAGATTAAAGACTCATTTGAACATGAAAAAGATGAAAAATCATAGGGATCATGGCCATTATAATAATGCCTTCATTACAAAACATAGTAAAGGCCCAATTCTTTCAGGTTTAGACCAAATAATTCTTTATGAATAGTTCCATTAAAATCAGTGGAATCATCTTGGTGGGATCTGTTCCTCACCAAGAGTAAGATTTTCCAAGGTCAGTCTGCTCAAGCTCCGTGACATTTTTCAACTCTTAGACCAGTTTCCATTCTTACCCCTGGAGTAGTAAGGGTCATAGTGATGTTTTGACTGTTCACTTCCATCAGCAGCAGCACAGTTATATAGAGAAATACTTTTCATAAGGAGAAGAATCTGTGCTCTGCAACCTAAACTCATCAGAGCACTGAATATTGTTAAAGCAGGTGCTACTTCCAGCAGCAGTCTCTGGTGCCATGGGGATCAAGGTTTCTGCACTGAAACTCTACAACTCCTTGGCAACAAGGGCTGTTCCAGTACCAGTAGGACAGGTAAACAAGTGTAGCTCTCCCTGCTCTCAAAGCCATAGCTCTCTTGGGCATTAACATTTCAGACTCACTCAGTAGGTTAAAAAAGACCCTGAATGATGTAAAAGTCACACCACAGAACAGATAAGAACAGACCACCTTTTTAATCTCCATTTCAATTGTCATCTACTATAGTGATATGCTCTCAGGTCAAGTCAAGTTTGTGGAGAGAAGAAAAGTTTTGTTTGAAAGAGAATGGGCTTCTGAGATGGTTTCTTTCTTGCCATTTCCCATATGATGTGCCAACGATTCTAGGGTTTTACATGAACTCTAGAGTAGGATTGGAAATGGATATGTAAAATTCAGTGTATTAGAACTTTGGAAGTTGCAAGCCCCAGCTAAAAAGCAGCTATAAAAGGTAGCTGGTCAGGTTGGGTGTTCACACCTTCACACTTCCACCATTTACCTCTCTGTTCATTTTTTCTCTGATGTCTCAGACCTGATGCTACTATTATACACGTTATGATCACTGTCACCTTCCACACAGGACAGGTGAATAAAGAAGGCAAAAGTCCATGAAAAAGCTACCATGCCTTCGTAATGACATTTAGGATTATGGCTTGCAACGTAGACTTGAAATTTGTGACTTGGGTTCCCCTATAGGTCCGCAAGCAATCTTTAGAGTACATCCACTCCTGCTGCTGACAGATGGTAGAGCAGAGAACAGCGACTATGAAGATAACAGTATTTCACCCACGGGTTTTTCCTACTATGTAGTAGCATAAGGTAGCTGTGAAATCAGTGGTGTTTGAGAACACTTCTTGCAGTACTGAGGTTTCTGGCTGGAGGTAGCCCAAACACACAATCAGTCTAGAAACTCTGAATTCCAGCACATAGGTCACATGAAAGTAGAAGATACCTAGCCAGATGACAGGCAGGTTTATGTGGGTCATGGCTGTTTCTACTATGTGCCAAAGGCCAAACCTGCTGCTTTTCACCCTGAAATGGGGAACTACAAAGCTTTAAACCCCTTGGGGATTTTTCCCCTCAGCTTGTCATGAGAGCGGCTGGGCACAATACAAAAAGGAAATGCAGAGAGGAAAGACTGAAAAAAATGGAAGCTTTAATATATTCCTACTCTCTGACCCCATTCCTCCTTCTCTGTGCATCAACAGTTTTAATAATCTGGCAAAAGCAAACCCTGAAATTAGAAAACCCTTTCCTACTCAGTGTCACAAAAACCCTTGTCATTTACCGAGAAACGTTATGATGAGACTCAATGGCTTTAGTAGGCTATGTCTTCTTCTCTTTTCTTTTCCCTTCTTTTCATTTGATACCACTTAGTTTCTCATTTTTAAAATAGCTGTTCTGAAAAGGCAAGTTTGCATTTTAAAACAAACAAAAATTAGGATCTCTTTGTGGAATTGAGCTTAATATGGTAGTGGCTGTTAAACGAGATAGATGAAAAACAATAATACAAATCAGTGAAATCACTCTTACATATAATCTCTTCACTATGAAATAAACCACTGCTACATCTACGCTTAGTGTATGTAAACAAAACAGATGGAGGATTTCCCACTGCTGGTTTCTTTCTTCTAAGGATGGTTATTTTCAGTTCATAAACTCTCAGCTGTCATCCCTGATTTATCTTCGCAGCAGATTCCTGTTGGGGTCACAGAGCTGGGAGCTGGGGCGATGTGGCACGTCCCCGGCTCGCTGCGCTCTGCCGCCCCTGCCAGCCACAGTGCTCGTAGCTGGGGTTCGTGCTTCCCTTTTAACCCCTTTCTCATCCCTCCCTCTGACAGTGCCTGACATTTTGTGGATCTTGCTTGTGCTCCAGCGTAGTGAGAGCCGTGTGAAGGAGAGGCACGAGCTTAGTTCGCTGGTGAGCATCCTCCTTTAATTCGGGGACGGGAGAGAGGGCTACTAGAGATAACGAAACCCCGCCTGCGTCCAGTCTGCTGCCCAAACAATGGCTTTATTTAAAGATATGAAGACATCGCTGCGTAGAGACCCTTTAAAAAATGTTTTAGCCTTTCCCAGCCGTGGAGAGAGCGACCACTTTATTTGCTGGAAAGGGCTCTTCCCGCCCCTTCCTACCCCTGCCCTGCCTCCGCCCCCCCCCTCCCTTCCCCATATATTATTACTC
>VXBB01003825.1:137274-185373 GCA_013399915.1 Illadopsis cleaveri
GCCCCGTCTGCTACCAGTGCTTGGAGGAGGGCAAGCACAGCAAGCACGACGTGAAGGCCCTGGGAGCCATGTGGAAGCAGCACAAGGTGAGTCCCGACAGCCGGCCGGGAGCTGGGGTGATGCTCAGCACTGGGGTTTGTTCATCCCAATGTCCCAAAGGCGAGTTGCAGTTTGTGGGGCATGAGGTTCTTCATGTCCATCATCCTCTCAGACTTTTCTCCCTTCGGAGTGGTGGTCTTAGGTTTTTGGCCCTTCCTGACTTCCCACTGACCCCGCAGCCTCTGCCCAGGGTTGGAAAACCCAGACTCCCTCTCATGTTGGCCTCACCTTGACCAGTGAGGTTCAACCAGGTCTCAGGCAGATAGCTGGAATTAGCAAATCCATCTCACTAACTTGTTTGCCTTCCACAGGGTCCTTGGCCCTGCTGTCCTCAGCCTTCCCATGCTCTCGCAGTGGCAGCAGCTACCTGTGAGGAGACAGGGTGGTTGTTCCTTCTTTTCACCACCTCCCTTTCATCCAGGACTCAGTGCAAGCTGCCACAATCGTATGTCAATGAGGGAGAGTGGCCCGCAGCCACCCAAATGTTGTGGACAAGAAAGCATGGTACAGATGATCATGGACACTGGGAGTTCTCCTGGGCCTTAAATAGGTCTCCTCCCACTCCATTCCCAAAGAAGCCAGGAGTAATGGCTGAAGAGACTTTCATGACACAAAAATAAATAAGGAATTGTGGATGGGGACTAGGGACAAGTAAAGCTTTTTCTGATTCACGTCTTGTCACTGTCTGATTCATGCTTCCCTGCAAAGTGCTGCTTCCTACCTCTCCCTGGATTCCTTTGTGGAGAGGTCAGAGCCATTTGCTTGGCTACATAGGGGCTTAGTGAGGTCTGGTAGAGCTGGTGGGTCACTTGGTCAGGCTTTCCTTGCTAAAAATAAGGCCTTGAAACCATGTGAATAAAGAGCAAGACGTGGCCTTAGAAGTTGAAAATGTGTATGAAGTTAGTTCTTTCTTGCTGAGAATGACGAACCGTGGAAAAATGATTAGTTATTACATATGAACATACAGAGGGGACTTCAGTACTTGAGAGCTGAGGACAATCCTTTGGAGCTTCCTGCTGTACTGGGGATAAAGGACTTCTCCCACAGCTGTGCAAAGAGCGCTTGACCAGCTCTGCTGGCTGCAGGATTCTCTTCTTTTTACTCTTTGCTTGCAGTTAGCAGTAAAGAAAGCACAGAGAGATCCTTTCAGACACTGCAGGAAAAGTCAAAATCAAGACTGGTGTCATCAACCCTTGGCCATGGAGTGGTTGAGCACGAGATAGGCTGAGGTGTTTGACAAGGCAAAAAATAGACTTTTTAAGAAGATGCCCCTTGGGGTGATCTGCATTGTTTATCCATCCAAGAAGAAAGACAAACTTCTTCTGGAGGTGTTTCAGTTTGAATGTTCTGCCAGCAGCTCAGCCATCATTACTCCCTAACACGATGAGTGTTTGTGCAGAGAAGTTCTCTTGGCCCAGAAGCAGCAGATTAAACATTTGCAGCTGCTGTTCATATCCCAGTGTCAGAATCCACTTCTGAGCAGAATTGTTTTGATGAGAAGGGTCTGAGTTCACAGTTCAAACGTGGCTGATATTTTGGCGAGCATGAGAGACGAGCTTGTGATATATTAAAGTCTACCTTGAGTTAAAAATGTTTGATGCTTTTTGGAACATTGCAGTCCAGTGTAATCAAAGTTTAGAATCAGTCATTTTCTCTCTTTCCTACTGTCAAATATTGAAAAAAAACAAACCCTTTTGGCTTGTATTTTTACTGCATTTTCTTCTGTGACTGAGGTATCACAGAACATGTTTTTTCTCTTGATTTGCATATTCATTCAGTGTCAAAATTCTAACGAAAAGAAACTCTCAAAATTAAGTAATTTGGGGACTCTGAAATTATGGTCTTGTGAATATTATATTTTCCAGAAAAATGTGCTTGGCACAAAATAAATATAATGGAACTGTATAGCCAGGCAGCCTAAATCATCAGCTCACATTCATTCAGATAAATTGTTTTGGAATTAGATACTTCTGCTTAGAAATAGTTCTCTGATACAGCAATTTCTACAAGTTTATTACCTGCAGTTACGTTGGCCAAACCATAAATTACTTACATTGACTGGTATGCCAAACATAATTTAAGGTTTTTATGTGCTCTCTCCAGATGCTCCAGGCATAGCTGGTAGAGGCAGCTGAAAGGTTTGTCCTTAGACCAAGAAGCCTTCCTTGTGTTAGCCCTTTGTTTGGGTCCTCCTTTGTCTGGGCCTTACCCAGTGATCTAGTGGCAAATTACAGAGTGTATAACCTTGTCCAGGCCATGCTGCAGACCATGCAAAGAAGTGTGCACTTACCCTCAGCTGTACTGCTGATACCAAAGCTATGCTGGACTGGTTGGTCCCTGATAGTGGTGCAGGTTCCCCATTGCACTTCTGTGTGTAACTTCTCCTACAGAGAAAGTAAAATTGTTGTAAAATAACAAGGCTTCAATGGCACAAATCTATGAAAATGCCCTGGTTTACCTGGACTTCATTATATTCACTTGCCTAAAAAGTGCATCTGGACCAGAAGTTCAAAGTTATTAAGAAAAGCTCTTAGTGTTCTGTTGAAGTTTAATCCTTTCATGTCTTCCTAGCAAGTACAGTGGTACTGTAATCACATTTAGGTAGGACTTCAGACCTATGAATATGTGGAATGATAGGGGACACCTTTCAGCTCTGCCCATTCTAAAGGGTTAACTCTATGTATGTACCAAAATGCTGAAAACACCCACAGCTGGATAGGTCTGTGAAGGGCAGGCAGGCAGGCAGTTGCAGGCAAGTGTAGGAGTCCACATGCCTGCTTTTATTTCCTGACCTAAAGACTTGTGTTCCCAAAAACATGTGGGCTTTATGAGAATTCAACACCAGGACAAGCTTATCTAATCAATAGTCAATCTGCTGCTAAAGAGAGATGGAGGGAAGGCAAGCTAAATGAGCATGAACTGTTTGGTTGAAAAAGGACATGGCCATTATCTGGTTCATTTTCTGAAATCAGAGGTCTTCCCTGCCCATATGGGTTTAATTACTTACCCTTGTGATCTCTGTGTTCCTGTAATTGATGGAAATAGAAACTCGGTATCCATCGCCAACCCTCACATCATTGGTTTCAAGACCAGGTATTAAAGTAAAGATAACACCATAGTGTTCCTTTGGTGTTCCACCAAATGGCAGAACACCATTTGTCAGGAGTTATTAATTGTTCCAGTCAATGGAGCTTGTTACATCTCAGTTTGGCTTACAATAAATATTTCTGTGGTACGAAAGATTGCTCTGGGTGTACATGGCATTTTTTATAGCTTGGTTGGTTTACTGAGGGCTTAGTCATGTAGCTCCACTTGATTTTATTGAGAAGTGCATTACTAAATTCCTCTGATTTGCAAGGTATCTTTTACAAATGCTTGGAAAAACAAAGCTATTATCTCTAAGTGGGTTTCACAAATGGAAATCTGGTCTTCTCCTCAGCCTCATGCTGCAGCCGAGTTAATGCAACCACAGGTTTTGATGAACAGATCGATTTGCTTATGAGCCCTTTAGACAGTGACATAGCTGAGTTTCTGTTGCAGCTCTCTGTGATGGGAGTGTGCCAGGAGCCAGGAGTGACTGTGCTGGTTGCCATTGGTATATATGCTGCTTACAGTTCATCTGTGGTGGTCTTCTACAGCTGCTGTGATGCCCACATATTGCTTTTGTCTCCTCTGATCTGGTGAAATCCACTTTGAGATGATTTGGGAGCTGGGGAAGATGTTGGGAAAGTGAAAGTTTTACTTTTGTTGGGACCAACCATTGGTTTTGATTTGAAAGAAAAGAACCCTTGCCTCCCTGGGACAATTTGGTCAGGACAGTCAATGACAGAGAATATAATGCTTCTGCCACCTATTTCTTTCTTGCTCACACTCCAGCTGCTTTGTCATGTGCTGCTTTCACTGTGTCATCTTGAGAAATCAAAGGCTCAGATGTGCCCTGTGAGTGGAGCAGAAAGTATGATCAAAAAAAGTGAGCTTCAAACTTTGGCAAACATGATCAGCCTGTGTAGAGCAGACCTCAAGTCCTGACTGTCTGATCTGGCAGAAAACAGAGACACTTTCATGGACCTGGAGTTTGCTTGTGTGGCCTTCTGTAGTGTTACTATCAAACATCATCATTTCAGGATTTTGTGCATTTACAAGGGTTTGTGCAGGAAAATAGCAAAGAATCAAATATTGAGAAATAGGCACAGTAATGTGTCTTCCCTTTACATTTGTTACGAATGAATTTTGTAAAGCATATTCTTGTTTAGAAATTAGCATTAATGTGCTTTCAAGGGTCACTTTCCAGCCTCTTATTCCCCAGTCTTACATATGTCCAGGGTTGCTCCATCCCAGGTGCAGAACCTCGTAATGACATCAGCCAGTTCTTTGAGTACACTTAGTGAATCCTGGTGGGACTCACAGACGTACAGAGATCCATCTGGAGTAGTAAATCCTGCACATATTTGGGATTGACTGAGAGTTGATCATTCTCACAGTCATGGTCCTCCAGCTCAGGGCACTGGGACCCCCAGAATGCATCACTGGGTCTGCCAGTGGCAAAAGCACTGCTTCCTTCCTGTGCTCCAAGTTAATCAACAAGCCTCTGGTTCAGCTTAGAGGTCTCAGCTGTTAGCTGAGGAAAGGGAAGATTAGGCCTAGAGTGTGGACTTGAAAAAGACATATTCTATGTACCTTACTGGTCAAAAGTTAGAGGAAGGGTTTTTTCCAACTTTTGCAGAAACATCCACCCATTTGTTGAGTTGGAGCATGAAAAGCTGGAGCCCCAAAGGGACATTACTATGAAGTCTGAGAAGGCGGATTTGTCTTTAAAGTCGTAGTGTATCTCAGGTTTGGTAGGATCTACCACATTTATAAAGATTTCAGACTTGGAAGAAAAAGAAGTGTCACTTTGGAAAGCACTTGGGGATTTTTCAGCGTGACAGATGCTACTGTGTAAGTGTAAGACTACTACCTCCTTATACATGTGGGTAGCTGTCTTATAAAGAGGTATTTTGACTTTCTGAGTTGCTGCAATAAAGTGGAATGTGCAGACACAATACTTGACTGCCCCCACATGCATATTTCACCCTCATTAAATCTGATTATAGTAAAATTCTTGACTATTCTTTTCCAGCACAAACACTTCATGGAATTAGGAATACGTGTAAGCCTTTTAGCACATTATTAATCATCAGATCCAAGGATTACTAAGAAAAACATTTGCATTTTATCACTAAGATTTTGTTTTTTCTCCTTTTTTTCCCTTGCAGGCACAGCTGTCTCAGGCTTTAAATGGTGTTTCAGATAAAGCAAAGGAAGCGAAAGAATTTTTGGTTCAGCTGAAAAATTTATTGCAGCAGATCCAGGTAACTGTAGAATATTATCTGTTTTGATAATACAGTAATCAATAGAACTGAGTGAATAATTTATTTGATGACTTTGTCTCTTGTGCTATTCTCGTCTTTCCTGGAATCATCTGACCTTTCTTGAATGGATTTGCTAGGTAAAATTATTCATCAAATAATGCCTGCAAGCCCCTTTTAGCTTCTAGATTGTTTGCTGTTTGTTGCAAAAAGTTGATACTCAGTACTGGACATCTGAGCTGTGTTGATTAGTGTTTGATTGAATCCATTAGTCATGCTTCTAGGCTCCTCCCTGACTGCAATTGCTTGAATTTAGCATTTAGGATAAATTCTCATTTCAACACATTCCAAATGTACTGCTAGCATTTCATCTTACCTTTTCTAAAAACACACTACTTTCTGCAAAAAATCCAGTCAACCTGCCTATTAGAGTACTTGTAGGAATGTCCTGCACATACTCAAAAATGCAGGAATATTCTACTAAAAAAAACCAAACCGGTAACTGCTGCTAAATCAATGTGTCGTTTATTGGAGCGTGAGTTATTTTCATGCCTGTAATTGTCCAGATTTAATAGTCAGAAAAAGAGCTCGTAGTGAGTGCAGTAATTGAGGGCACAAAACCAAAATGAAATAAGCCTTAATTTCCATCAAATTTAGACTCATCAGTGCTGGAGGTCAGATGATCCTCAAGGTCCTTCTTGCCCTGCAGAGTGTACCTGGAAATGTGCCACTCTAGTTTGAGCTGCATAGTGTCTACAGCGATGGGATATCCATCATCTGCTCTTCAGTAGCCCACTCTGCTGCTTGCTCATCTTTCATCAACAAGTCCTGTGCTTGTTAGTAACAG
Source organism: Illadopsis cleaveri (assembly GCA_013399915.1). NCBI lineage: Eukaryota > Metazoa > Chordata > Aves > Passeriformes > Timaliidae > Illadopsis > Illadopsis cleaveri. Next base: position 143,569 of record VXBB01003825.1, read on the forward strand.
AAAACCAAAGCAGGAGTTCAAAAAGTTGATAATTTATTCATTAAAGTATGCCACTGAAAACCCTAGAGGATGAATTTGTAGCACAAGAGCTGCTCAAGCTCTTGAGTTGCCTCAGGGCAGCCTAACTACCCACCCTCACAGTGTGCCATGGCCACGTGGGGAAGGGAACACAGCAAAATGAGAAACTGGTAAAATTAAAGGACATTTAACTGAAAGAAACCAGAGCAAAGCCGCTGACTGGCACCTGTAATGTGCTGTATTTTGGCTGTAGTGTGAGGTTTCTCTCAGCTGACTTACCCACTTAACAGTTATGTAGCTCAGCTGGTTTACTCATTTGGACTTTTTTCACTGTCCAAGGAAGAAAGACAGGCACCTCTAGAGAGCACTTCTTTCCTATAGGTATGAACAGCTTTTTTAGGGTGAGCTAACCCATCCAAAACAGTAGTCTATCACCAATCTTTCTTGAGTCATCTAGCTCCATTACAAATGTATTTTTCCCTCCTGAAACCTAGAAGTGGCCTATTATGACTATTTATGACTATGCTGTAAAATCCTTTAATGTGTTTCAATAAAATTACTGCCAAATTGCTCTGCATAAGGGAGCTGCTACAGTTGGATCAAAAGACCAAGCCAATTATTTGATGCTGCTTGTTGCTTAAAATGCTGCAGGCGAGCTCAGAAGAGGAAATTATGTCCAGCAGTACCCTCTAACATTTTGCCAAGTCTGGGCACAAATCTGAATCGGACCCTCACGTGTTGAGGCAGTGTTCATGCTGAGCCTGAGTGAAACATCAAATTTCAGCAAACCAAAACAGCAGGACTAATCTGCTGCATATTGTATTCCTAAGTAAAAGAAGGCTGGGGCATGGCTCCAAGATGATCACCCACACACTTTAACCCTTGAGGAGCCTCCTGCAATGGTTTTCTCCCGTGACAAATTGCACTCTTCTCATGCGATGTTCGAGCAGCCTTTGATGATAGCACATTCCAGGGAATACTCCAGGTGGTCAGTTTGGTACAGCCACACTCTCCGAGGGGAAAGGGTTTAGATGTGTCATGAGCCAATCGGTTCCTTTTGACATTTGGACAAAAAACAGTTCTTGTACTGTTGTTTTGTGGGGGAGCTGATGTAGCCTTTGTACATAGGTTTATAGCCAGACACAGATCTCAGAGCAGGTTATTTACAGTAGAAATCTTATGACGGTTGCCACACTCACATGTGGGCATTTACCCCTCAGCAAAAATGTATTTTTGTAATACTTTTACACACAGGAGCAAGCAATATGTTAATTTTATTATCCTGTCTCAATGCACTGCAGACGAGACAGCCATCCACACTCTTTATCTCCGCTCTGAGTTTGCCAGAGCTACCAGGAATCATGCTTTTATCTTACCTGGGGCAGTTTGCAAATTCATAATCTATGTTTCCCTGCTTTGCAGATCTGTTGTTTCCCTCTCTTTTTTCCTGCCTTTCTCTTGTCTGAGGTCACTTTTATATCTCTTGGTCTTTTCTTTTCAGATACTGCCTGTTCCTCATTGCTCCTGTTGCTTCCTTGCTTCTCCCTGTTGCTGTCACGATCTGATTTTCTCATTTTCCCATCTGCTGTAACAATTTCATACTTTCTCACTTGAAGGAGGCATAGCGCCAAACACCCCGTTTGATGTGTGAGCAGAAAATGAGGAGAGAGATGATGCACTGCAGCCCCCGACTGACTCGGGCTCTGTGCACAATCCAGCACTTCCAGAGTAAAGGAGTGGAAATGGGCTGAAGGGGGAGCTGGGTGTGACACAAGCCGAGGAGGGAAAGGCGCAAACAGGAAGAGTCTAAGACAAACATGTGAGCAGGAGCTGAGCCGTCTGCTGTCTGCCCACCACCAGATGAACCCCCCGCCCACATCTCGCCGGCAGGTCTAGGGCTGCAGTGAGGGCTTCTCCGGGGACACTGACCCTGCATCCATCAGCTGGAGGATGGGATGCACGGGTCACAGTGAGGGAAGGGAGCACAGCACAGTGAAAATTTTGAACTCAAAATAAAGAAGACAAAGCAAATAAGCAGAAAATAAGAGAAAAGCATAAGAGCTAAGAGATGGTAATGAGTTAGGGGATTATAATGGCTTAGCAAAGAAGTGCTTCTCCTTCAGTACGTGTTTAAAATCTTCTCACATATTAATGATGGTTAGTTTTTTTAAAATTTAATTGGGGTATTCGGGAGGAAATCAGATAGCAGACCTAAACATCTCCTTGGAAGAGGAGCTTGAAAGTTTTCTCCTTCTTGTCTCATGAGCAGAGGAGGTGAGGGAGAGTCTTCCTTTGAATGGGTACTACAGCAGCAGTTCCAGGGATTTATGCAATGCTAAATTGTTCCCAGACCCTACTAAAGGCTCAGTGTTGTATACGTCATGCTGGTTTCTGCCTAGCAAAGAATTTTACCATAATGTGAATAGAAACTTGCCTCTTTTTAAAAAGCTAATCAAGTACATAGCTCCACTGCCAAGTGCTACTATTTTAAAAAAAGTACTAGAAGTAATACACAAACCTTAGGGCTTTGTACCTCATTAATTTCCTTTTAATAAGCCAGTAGACCAGATTCTGGTCCATAATTCTGTTCTAATTACTGTGGTACAGAGCCAGTGATTTCAAAGTTGCTACAGTGGGATAATTAAAACAGATTGGAGCAGAATCCTCTCATGTATGTATGCACTGTGTATGTTACATTTAGCATTTCCATTATGTTGTACTACATCTGTTGTCTGGAAAGTGCCAGTAAATCAAGGTTTTGAATAAGACCATTTGTGGTGTGGCATCTTACTGTTTCATTTTATAGCATGCAGCTATTACTGGTACAGCTGTAATGAAATCAGAAAGGCAACAAAAATGCTGAGGATCTTGAAAGGAAATCTTTTCTGAACAGAAAAGCAGGTATGAGCAATAGCTTAAGCTGCAAACTATGCTTTCTTTGATGGGCATGACTCTCTCCTTGTTGCAGGAGAACGGGCTGGATTATGAAGCCTGTCTCGTGGCTCAGTGTGATGCCTTGGTTGACGCGCTAACACGGCAAAAGGCAAAACTGCTCACAAAGGTCACCAAGGAACGTGAGCACAAGCTGAAGGTAAGCACTCCTCTCATCAGCTCAGCACAGCTGCTGATAGATGCCTGGTGTGTTTTGTCAAGCTCTCCAACCCTTTACATCATGAAATCTCCTAGTAACCAAATTCTGAAGTCCTTTAGCAGGTTCCAGCTCAGCAGTTTAATGGAACTGTGCCTGTACACATTAAATAATGGATATACTTCAGCAGTTTGTTGAATCAGGCCATCAATCTTTATTTATCTGCTGGTTTGGGGCTATCTTTTGAGAGGTGCTTATCAGTGAAACCTGTGTGTGGTTTGAATTTTGGGACCTTCTGCCCAAGCAAACAGTTGTGATTTTGATATCTCCTCTAATCTTTAAATTCAGGTAAGCCACCTCCAGAAATACATGAGCTACTCAAAATATGCAGTAAATGCAGTAAAAGGAAATGGCAAGAAGAAATCTAAAATAGTTGAATGGAGGGCAGTCAAAAAATATTTAAATAGACACATTTCTTAAAATGCTGATCTTTATGTGATTTTGAGGTACTATAATGCCATTCGCATTAAAAGCATCTAAGACAGAATGAAAAACTGAAGTGGATTATCTAACATATCAGTTAACAAAATCTACCTGAGATCAGCATTCAGCTTGCTTAGCAAGAACCAGCACTTAGGACATACTGCTGACAGCACAGCAAACCCTCCAGTTTATTGCTGTCACAAGTTGTCCTAAAGAACACAGTGCTGTTAGACCTAGTCCACAGCCATGTGGCAGCAGAATCAAGGCAAAAAATGGGATGCAGCTATTTTATTTCTTAATTCCAGCAATGTGTTCTTAAGCAGAGCAGGTTCAATGATATATTGTGAAGAGAATGTTAGGGTATGATCTGTGAGAAACAACTCCAGCAGTTTGCCTCTAAAGTGAAGGACTTTTTAAAAGCTCAGATGTTAGTGGAAGTGTGATTGGAAATGTGAACACTGCAAATGCAGAAACATGTTCTGTGCCCTCTCTGCCCCAAGCAAGCCTAATCTTTGAGCAATTAAGCTGCTCTGAAAATTGAGATTCCCTGTGCACAACATTTTGCCAAGCTAATTATCGGTATTTACAATACAGAGCAAGTGAGTGAAGCTGATGGAGATATGGCAATGGCCATATGGCAGCTAAATTAAGCATACATTTAACACACTCTCCCATTCCTTGTCTCTTCTGAAATCATTTTATACTATTCACTGCAAGCTGAGGCAGTCATAGAACTGTACTGATGTTTGTTTTCCAGGTTGTTTGGGACCAGATAAATCACTGCACACTGAAGCTACGCCAGTCAACAGGGCTTATGGAATACTGCCTGGAAGTTATCAAAGAAAACGATCCCTCTGGGTTTTTACAGGTATTTTTCTTCCTATTGTTCTGGGAAAGAAAAAGAAAAGAAAATACGTTAAAGCTAAGTCTAAAAATGTGTGGCTTTGTTAATTAGCCCCTTCCGCCTCCAAGGCAGGTTCACCTTAACTCCTGTAAGTACTGTCTGAAAACTCAGAGAGCCTGGTGACTGCATGAGTGTCCCAGCAAAGAGATGGTTTCAACAGCTGCACCCTGACTGAGATGGGGTGTTAGTGGTCACACCACTCCCGTAACTCCTGATGTCTTTCCTCTCACCAGCGCTTCCTTCTGGGCTGAGAGAAAGATGTTATGCAGTTAATGATAGCTTTTTGCAGAATATTATTTTATTCTCGTCTGAGAAACCCAACACGGGGCCCCACAGAGCTCTGTGATTAATTTGGAGAGGTCAGTGACTCAGCAGAGTAGTACTCCTCCCCCTTGTGCTTCTCCCCTTTGCTTTGCCATGTAAGAGAGTCCTTTCAACACCTCCCCTGTAAGGAAATCTAGTCTGAAGGGGCTTGCATGTAGCTTTGCTTCACTTAGATTGTTGAATCAAGACCTGTGGCAGCTCTTTTCTTTGGAAAATATAGCCTAGCCAATAATTGCCTTAATTTGCAGGATATTGTTTCTTAGGTACATACAGTGGAAGTGTCTATTGATGAGACAAAACATAACCGTGTTATTTTCCCATAAATTATTTTGCCTAATTTATTTTAATATGCTTATTAATTATTTTCTTTTGCCCTAATAGTTTTGTTGCCTTATTCATTGCCTAAAAAGAAAGGTACATCAAACAAAAATGACCTGCACACATGAATGCATGAATGTCAGAGGTCTGTCAGAGCATCCCTTAAAAACAGGATGAGAATTAGCCAACCTAAACCTATTAGCACTCCAGACTGATTGTTACTGTCATGTCTGGTCTCAAGCAAGAGAGGGAAATGTGTGGTGTAGATTAATCCCAAGATTACACGTATTTTAACAGGCTGTTGGTTGGACACTACAGGACAAACAAAACCTTTAGATCTTACCTACATGCTATCTACATATATGCTTTACTTTCTTTCCAGCTTACTTTCCCTGTAACTTTTGTGGCTTCAGTTTTTGCAGCCCCCTTTTACAAAAAAACCCCAAACAAACAACAACAACAAAAACCAACAACAAAAAAACCCCACCAAACCCACCATTTTTGTTTTTACTTTTTCCTGGTTTATCTAATAATGCTTTCAAGACAGCCAGCAGTCACTCAGGCACTGCATTACTTTGAGCAACTACTCCTGCACCAGGATATTGAGACATGGCCAAAGGATCCAGCATCCCAGTAAGTGACTCCGAGGCTGCAGGAGGCTGTGGGATGCTGCTCCACCTACTATGCAGACTGATTAGGAGCTGTTGGTGCAGGGCCTCAGAAAGAAGTGTCCTCAGTAAAAGTAATGAGGAAAAGTATCTGAATTCCTGCAACAAAGGAAAACTCTATTACACCCAGAAAAAAATTCTACTCCCTGTGACTTACAGGAAGTTCAGTGTCAGGGACTCCAGATATCCAAATGGCAGCTTCACTGAACTCAAGGACAGCTGAGTTCATTGATTCCTACAGAGCCAGGATTTAACTTCCAGAAGCGTCTGTTGTGATAATTTTAGTTTGACTTTTGGTCTGATTGTCTGTGGGCTGAGCTAGAGCAAATCTTTAAAAATTTAATTCAGTTTTGATGTAATGGTGGAAAATCCATCATATATGTGAAAATCTATCTGACAATTTATCACCCTCACTGTGAGTAATATACACCTTCCTTACCATTTGATTTTTTTTTAATCCTTTAGCTTTCATCCACTGAATCATCCCTGCTGAATGGAGAGACTCAAAAATTTAAGCCTCTCTTTGTGCAACTTCTTTTTAAACAGGAGAGCAAAAGTAGACCATGCAGATCAGAGAACAGAGTACAGAATTATATGTGGCATTCAAAGGCATGACACACAACATAATCTTAACAGGCTTTATAAATGCAGCTTTTACTTTCCTAGCCTAAGATGAGATTTGTCTTGAAAAGACAAGATGAAAGGATGCAACATAAATGGACCTCACCCTGAAACTACCAGATCCCATCTCGTCTGTTTTGCTGTCTTAATCCTGTTTCCTTTGTGCTGTATCTCACAGGCATTCTGTCATTTTTAATGTCTGCATCTGCCATTTCATTATAAACCTGATCCTGTCTTTCAGATTTCGGATGCTTTAATCAAGCGTGTTCAGGTATCTCAGGAACAGTGGGTCAAAGGAGCTTTGGAGCCAAAAGTATCTGCTGAGTTTGACTTGACTCTGGATAGTGAACCTTTACTGCAGTCAATTCACCAGCTGGATTTTATTCAGATGAAATGTAGGGGTGAGCTTTTATGATTTTCCTTTTTCTGTTTTTCATGCATGTGTTGAAACAGTGATTGGAGGTGTGAGGATACCGAAGGAGGAAAGAGAAGTGACTTGAATTTGCTGGATAGTTTTAAAAGGTTTTCAGTCAAATTCAGGTTTCTGGGTGTTTCCTGGGAAGGTGTGCTCCCCTCATATGTATAATCCTTAAGTGCATCTGGTATTTCTATCTGAGCTGAACAAGCTCATATAGAAATACCAGGTGCACTTAAAAGATTGTAAAGATATTCTTCAGAGTAGGCCTTTGAAGGTTAATAAGACATGAGCTGCATGAAACTTCATGCCATTTAGTAGCATTCCTAGGTTTGACATGGTTAATTCAAGATATCATGGTTAATTCAAGATTACCCCTATCTTGTCAGAAACAGCTGAAGTAGAAAATAAATATTACAAACACACACGCACATACACTTGAATAGGAACAAAACCCCCCAGCCTTTGACCTTTGACTCGTATCTGGACTGTGCTGCAAAAAGTGTCCATCTTAAAAAAAAATCATGAGGGAGAGATTCACAAGGGGAAACTACCTCCATGGCTGTACCGCACACGAGGGAAGTAGCTCCATGGCTGTACCATTGCATGGTTCCAGGTATCTGGATAATTCTGATGGACAAGCTAGAGGGAACTGAGGTTAAAAAATGTATGTAAAAGAAGAAGCTGATGAACAGGACATGCCACTGACATAAAAAAAAGAAAGAAAATTAACATCACGGGCTTGCAATGGGTTTAGTTTATATGGAGCAGGATGAGAACTGCATCAGAATTAGATAGATCCATAGAGCTGTTGGATTTGAAAGCCATTGTGGTCCCTTGGAATGATGTCATTAGCTTCTCTCAGTGGTGATTCAAGCCTTAATATGCATGTGGGTGACAGGATAGAGGCTGCCAGAAATCAGTGAATGAGTTAAGGATATTCGTGTAGTGATGTCAGATGTGCTTTTTTTTGTTGTTGTTTTGAGCAAGCACAGAGAATTTTGTTCAGCTTATGTGTTCTCTATGGGCCAAATTCTGCATCTAAGACTCCCAAGATGAAGTAATTAGGCTGGGTAATTTGGCAGCTATGTGGAGAAACAATGTACAAGCAGTTAAAGGCCAGAGTTTGATCACCAAGAATGCTTTGCATCTTGGCATAAACAGGCTGTGTTAAAGTTATTCAATAAACATCTGTGAACTGCTCCTTTGAAATGTTGTCAGACAGGCAAGTGGAGTCAAGAGAGAAGGAATATCACTTCAGGACAAAACTCCTCTGCATGCTGTCTGCACTTGTCTTTTTAAAATCAGTTTTTATTTAAAGCTAGCCATGTTTATTGTGAAATATATTTAATACTAATCTCACACCACTGTCCTTTATTAACATTTGAAAAATTTAGTTAAGTTAGTCACATAGATTGCTAATTAACCACAGGTGACCTGAGGTGAGAGCAACTTAGGTATTTGTCTTTTGGACGTTCACCTGGCTTTATTCTTGAAGACTTACAAAACTTTAACTGAGCCAGATTCACTTGTGCTTTATGAAAGATAATGTTATCTGCTAAGCTCTTATTTATCATGAGATGGCAGGGAAGCTCTGGTACTGAGTTAGACACAATCTGAGCAGTAGAGAAGAAGACAGGACTTTTGCAGCCCAATCCTGTGGAGAGCTTCCAAACCCTGGACTTTGCTCCCCAGAGGCAGGGTTAGCCCTCAGGAAAGGCTTTTGCTTGAGCTGTCTTGGTCTTGACCAGGGATTATCTGTTGCATGTCCCATCAGGTTGGTGACGCCAGCAGTGTGACCATGCACACACCACTCAAAAAATAGTTGAAAGGGTGTTAAACTGGCCACCATTCCTTAAGGTGCATCAGGGATGGCATTATTCCCCTTCACACCTCCGTGTGCCCAAGCAGAACAAGCCACTGACCAGTTCCAAGCTAGCATTCATAGGTATTGGGGATTGTTTAGTATATAGATGTGTATTTATCTTTCTCCATTTATGACAGCAAGTCTATTTTGATTTGAACTTCTCAGTCTGACACTTAGGCCTTTTTTTTTCCTGAAATTTTACTTCTATGACCTCAACCAACTCTGCATTATTTTAGAATCATAAAATTATCTGGGTTGGAAGGGAACCTTAAAGATAATCTATTCCCAACCCCCTGTCACAGGCAGGGACACCTTTCACTAGATGAGGTTGCCCAGAGTCCCATCCAGCCTGGCCTTGAACACCTCCAGGAATGAGGCGTCCACAACTTCCCTGGGCACCCTATTCCAGTGCCTCACCACCCTCACAGTAAAGACTTTCCTCCTAATATCTAACCTAAACCCCCTCTCTTTCAGTTTGAGGCCATCCTCCCTTGTCCTATTACAATGTGTCCTTGTAAAAACTCCCTCTCCAGGTCTCTAGTAGGCCCGTTTAGGTACTGGTAGGCCACAAATACGGTCTTGCTGCAATCTTCTCTTCTCCAGGCTGAGCAACCCCAGCTCTCTCAGCCTGTCTTCATCAGAGATGTACTCCAGCCCTCTGATCACCTTTGTGTCCCTCTCCTGGACCTATTCCAACAGTTCCATGTCCTTCCTATGTTGGGGGCCCTGGAGATGAACATAGTACATCGAGCCATTGACCATAACTCTTTCAGTGCAGCCATCCAGCCAATTTCTTATCGGCTGAGAGTTCCATCCATTAAAATTCTTGCCTCTCCATTTTCGAGACAGGGATGTCATGGGGGACAGTGTCAAATGCTTTGCACAAGTCCAGGTAGGTGACACCAGATCCTCTTTCCTCATCTGCCGCTGCTGTTATTCTGTCACAGAAGACCACCAAATTTGACAGGCATGATTTGCCCTTCTTCAGATGCACTATTTGCATTTTCTCATGCAGAATGGTCTTGCATCTAGAAATATAGGTATCACAGAGTAATCAATTCAGCATTTCAGGAGCAAGCACCCAAACAAATTAGGAACATTGCTTTGCTGAATGTAAGGAGAAGCTGCAGTTGCATTGTCATGTTTTGCTATTTATCATCATGAGCACTGGAACATATTGCCCAGAGAGGATGTGGCATCTCCCTCACTGGAGATACTCAAGAACTGTAGGGACACAATTCTGTACCAGGTGCTCTGGGATGTCCCTGCTTGAGCAAGGAGGTTGGACAGATGACCCCCTGTAGTCCCTTCCAAACTGACCTGTTCTGTGACTCTGTGACTTGCATATTCCTGAGCATCCAGTTTCACAAAGAAAAAAATGTGTATGTCTCTTCACATTTCCTCTCTTCAATCCTACTTACACTAGCACACCAACAAGTCATCAGTCTTTGCCAAATGTTGGTGTTGAGGTGAGTGTAATTAAGTTATTTTATTGGTTGATCTCACAAGAAAAGATGCGTTAAAGATGTCAAGATCTGTAAAGGAAGTTTTGGGGAGATCTAGGAGAACAGGGCAAGCATGGCTTTTCCAACTGTAAGTTGGTTTTTTTTCCAAAAGCTTTGTAATGTAATATATGTATTACTGTTATCAGTGCTTAGTGCATAACTGAATTTCTATATTTTTTTTTTTCAAACTCTGGCCTCATTCAACCTCATTGAACTTGCATGGGTCATTTAGAGTGAAAGCATGCTTGTAAGTAAACATTGATTCACTGTGTTAGACAAAGAAGAATGAAGATGATAACAAATCACATTACATTTGCTTCGATGACATGTTCATCTACATTGCTGATGTGTTCTATAAGCACAGATCTAAAGCTCATCTCAAAAAATAAAGGTCATCGGGCTCTTTTTCATTTTTTGCAGAAAGAAGAGGCAATCTGAGAACAAATTAAATGTGCAAAGATGTGATAGGTACAGAAGTAATGCTTAGGCAATCATGTTGACCAAAGGGTCTCACTGAGTCCCACACTCCCTGGGCCAGCTGACCTGAAAGACACTCACAGAGCTCTGGTAGTTGCTGGCATTTTGAGCTTTCCCAGATAATATTCTCTGTCCATGTTTTCTTCTCTCTGTTGCTTTTACTTAGTGCATTGGCACAAAATTCCTGTTCTCTGATGCCTGGTTTGATGTGTACTTCACATATTCTCAGTTTATTGGCACAGGCAAATGCATGTTCCGGGTTTGTTTTGTTCACACAGCTGTAACTGGCATGCAGTCTCAATTGGCTGAAAAACAGGGCTAGATACAAAATAGGAAAATATATAGCTACTCTACTTTCTGTACCACTTCTGAACATCCATTCATATACCCCTTCTCCGTGTCCTGAGTGACTCCTTCCCTCTTCTGCAAACCATGAAGATTCCCCAGACACATCTGCCACAAATCTCTGCTACTCCAGGCATAAGCTGTACAGCCCTGACAATTAAAGGACAACTGTTTCACCTTAAGCTTTCTCTCTGGTTCTTTCTGCTCTGTGTCATGGACTCAGCTCCTTGTGGTCTCTCCTTCTCTCATAATGCTGTTTGTAAGGCACTTGCTACAGCACTGACTCAGGCTATTCCAGGGCTGTACTGCAATTTTGGAGGAAGTCAAAGTTTTCGTGTTTCTGGGATCCCCATTCCTTTGGTGCATTTAGTCCTCTAAAAGCTAGTCTGGGAAGGTGGATGACACCATTGCACCACTTGCTTGTCAAGAGAACAAAAGATAACATCTCAGAGCAGCCCTGCTCTACCCTGTGAGGGGGCTACCCTGATCAGCTGTGAGATGCATTGAGCAATATGTTTTGGGAACTGCTCAGTTGACAAGAGACATCAGTCAGTGTCACATTTGTTATCGAAGAGTGACCTGCATGAAGCACTTTAAAAATAGCAAGACATGATTCAGACTCATTAATAAGTCCCTCTGTGCCAATGCAGTATCATTTCTCCCTTTATATTTTTAATATTTTCCTTCAAATAATCTCTTGAGAACTTTAAATTGGTCAAGAAGTGGGACAGAACTGTAATTTAACATCTGAGCCTTTCTTTTTTCCTGGCACTTAGCCTGTATTTTTTTCTTAGTCCTATTTCATTGCTTGTTGCTGTGAACTATATACCAGTGTCCCGATTATTCAACTCACTTTGCACTTTCCTATGATTTTTACAAGTGTTCATCTTTTCTCCTCCCACAGGGAATTTGAGATCAAGGCAAATCTCTGCCTATCCATATCCAGTGGAGGAAGCAGGAGGGCAGGCACAGAGAGTGTCATGCAGCAAAGCTGCACAGGTGCTTGGCAGGAGCTTCTTGCCTCTCCTTCAGGAGACCTGTGCAGTTCAGGCCACAGGCTGGCTCAAAGGGAGCAGGAGGCTGATATGGATTACTCACAAAGCCTTGAATATCCAGCAACACGTTAAAGAAGACAAGACACTTCCCCATAAAATGAGACTCTCACACATTGGGCCAAAATTCTTACTTCCACTGGGAAATGGGAACAACAGCACTCTACTGGATGAAAACATTTTATTCCTAGACAGCATTCCTGTTTACATAGTTAAAAGGGAATTGTAAAAGATATATCATCCCCCAAAAATTCTGATTGTGCATTACATGAACAGTTCCTGAAACCCTCCTATCAGTGTTCCTAGGAGTTAGGAGGGTTTTTTTCAGAGGTTGAAAAGGTTAGTGGTTTATTTAGAGGTGAAGGGGCATTGTCTATTTTGCATCTTACAAACTTCAGGAATTAGGTTTTCCCCCAGTCTTGCTAGGAGGAGTCTCAGAAATGGGACAGACCAGACAAATGCCTCCTGAGAGGGCTAACCATCTAGCAAAAGTGGCAGGAATGTTGATGGCTGATAGAGCTACTTCCCCCAGGCTCGTTAGCCACCAGGAATACATAGGCTAACAAACACAGATTAAACTTAAAATGGTTCACCTAAAAAATCCCATTACCTCTGAATTCCTCATTTTCAGATTTTTGACTCTCATCACATTTCTGTGACTTCTCCAGACACAGTGTCTCCTAGAGAAAAGTCTGAACTTTCCATGTGAGAAAACAAGCAGGTTTTTATTTATGACACCCTCTGAATCACCCTTAAATATCAAGGAATAGGAACAAGGCTTCCTTTTCACAGAAAAACCTTCAAGAGCTAATTTATAAAGCTCTTTTGTTTCATTCTTCTGGGCTACCAACCATCTGCGTTCACTGTGGTGATGGATAATGCCAGCGGAAAGCCGTAGTAGCTTCTGCACTGTTTATCACAAGTGTGATGTTGACTTTCATGTCACTTCCAAAGTGGGGGTGAAGTCTCAGCCCTGTCACACAGTAGCATCCATTTTCCCACAGTCTGCTTGGTACACAGAACATGAACAGTCCTCTTTTATCCAGAAACGTAAAATAGGACGAAAGGAACAGCTCAAGGGCTTAGCTCTCACGCAGACAGAAGGAGGAAAATAAACTAGAGGGTTAAAGCAGAGTAGATAAAAGAAAAGCAAACCGATAATGTTAAGTCAGTGAACTCTCAGAGCACCCAGTTTCTTCTAAGAGATGATTGAACTCAGCAGAAATGATATTGAGATATTGAATGGTGAAATTTAGCCTTGGGCAGAAGACCAGGCAGGCTCTGTGCATCACGTGCATCCTACTTAAAACTGTGTGGTTTCAACAGTGCATAAGATGCATGCCGGGCCTATCCAGAAGACTAAATTTTCACTTTATAATTGCCAGCAAAGAGTGAACAGTGAGAGTGTAGTTGTGCTTAGGAGAGGCTGGATAGAGGTCTCTTTCCCACAGAGACACAGCTGAATGTTTTACTCTGTTTCTTTTTATTTTTAAGATGCTGGTCTGCTAAACAGTCTCTTGGTGTTTCTTGTGAACAAGTCACTGAAAAGGCATGTTGGTAGAAAACTTTGCATTTGTAATTTCCATGACAAGTCTCCTGTGATGCAGAAGTTCCTTTTGCTAGCTGAACCATGGGATTTAGATAAAGTTTGCAAATGGAACAATTTGCTTCAACAGTTTATTTTAAGTATGGTTGCCATAAAGATAACATATCCAAGGTGTTTTTGATGAAAAACTAGGGTGAGAAGGAGGAGTGGTAAATTAGATTTTTAAAACCCCCCACAACGGTTGTGAAGAATTATTTTCCTGCTATTGGTGGAGTTCCTGCTGTCTCTCAGCTATGCTGAGAGGAATGGCTGCTCTGCTTGCTAACAGCCCAATTCTTTGTTAAAGCACTGGGCTCCCTGGCAGCATTGCATCTGCCATGCCAGCCTATGGCCTGAGACACCCCTTGCCGCTCCTTTTGGGGACAGTGGGTGCTCTGGTGTGGAAAAAAATTCTTGCAGACAGTGACTCCTGGGAAGGAAACCACACATGGATTCCCCAGACTCTGGTTCTTATGAGACATGACAATTAAGTCCAGATATGTTTCTGTTTACATCTTTCAGTGAAATGATTTGTCTAACAGGGTAACAACATTTTGTTATGTAATTTTACTGCCTTTTGTTTCAAGGAAGAGAATGAACTCTCTTCCTAACAAACACTGGCTCCCTTGCAAGGGGAAGGAAGTGAGCAGTTACCATATTGCTCATGACACAGACTAATGGGGTAGGGCAGAGTTACACTAACCTGTACCCAGTTCCTGTTTCAGTGCCACCTGTCCCATTACTGCAGCTGGAGAAGTGTTGCACCAGGAACAACAGTGTGACTTTGGCCTGGAGGATGCCACCTTTGAGCCATAACCCAGTGGAGGGTTATATCTTGGAACTTGATGATGGAGATGGTGGCCAATTCCGAGTGAGACTTTCATTCAACATTTATTTGTGTTTCTTTGTATGTGAGTTTCCTCCAGATATGGATTTGTTTCTGTCTGAGGGTGGGGAGAGGGGTAGGGAAGAGGTGGGTTGTCAAAACATCCCTAATTCCCTTGTGTTGGTGGAGAAAGCAGTGCAGATGCTGCTTAATAGAAGGACCACTGGCTTACGTAGGAAATTAGTTTATTTTCAGGGCTCTTGCACAGAGGGCCTTGAGGTATCCCCAGTGCATTCCAGAGTGGAAAATCCCATATGAGCCTGCAGGAGCTAGAAGTGGTTCATTGCACAAACCAGAAATTTCTTTGAAGCCCCTACTCTCATCTGTCCATTGCACCTGTTTCAACAGCTGACGTTCTTGGTCCAGAAATGCAACTTAGTCTTTCCTGATTTTCTGAGTAACAAGTATGATCCTGCATAAAAATACAGGATTTCTAAATCTTTCCCCTGGGAGTGGATGAGACCAGGCTGGTGGAAGCTTTTTCCACTGTCATCCTGTGATGAAATTGATAAATATGGAAAGGCTTCCCAAGTGCTGTCCTTCCAAATCCTCTGGGTGATGCCACAACATGACGCTCCTGTTTGCAGGGTGCTTATGGGCTCCCATACTTTTTCGACACATCCTGATAAACTAGAGAAGCAATTCAATCAGCTTTCTTCCAGCCATGTCCTCTTCCTTCTGCCTCAGGCAGGCTTCATGCTCCTGTTGCTCAGGACCAGGCTGGCCCCGTGCTTTCCCTGGGGGCTGGTGCCTCGAAAGCATCTGGAAATCATTGTGGAGTACAGCTGCTGTCTTCACAAACGGGGAATTTTGCCAAAAACATGTGATGGCATTTCTTTGGGAGCTGCAAACTGGCTCCTCCCTGGAAACCTAAAGATTTCTCAAGCTGAAAATGTCCTGGCACGGATCTACCTAAGGAACTGCCAAAACACTACACCCATAGCCAGCAAAAGTACCTGATTTGGACACCCCTCATTAGAAGAGACAGCAATATTGGCAGGCCATTTTGAAGAGGGCATTGTGGTTTTTGGAAGGTCTCCTCAGTTCCTTGGTCCAAGTAACACTTCACTGGGGTTTGAACAGCCTGGTTTCCACTACTGAAAGTGTGAAAAGGTACTTTTGTGAATGGCTGCTGAGAGCTGCCAATATAATCAATGTTAGTAGGAAAGAGGGTTATCAGTGTGTGATGAATGAAGAGTTAGAATAAGGTGTTACAATTCCAGCATCTTTATCCAGTTTATCCAGGATAAACTTTTTCAAGTGGTGTTCATGCCTCGTGAATAACAAGATTTCAGGCTGGTGCGTATCCAAGCTCATTTGTGTGGGTGAGTTTTGTTACTGCCAAAGGTTTTAGGACTGCCAGCAGTGCCATGTTAAGATTTTAGGATTGAAAAAGATACAAAACCATCTCAATCCTTAAAAATGTAAGGTGATAACTTCTAAGGGGAATGGTCTGCTTGCTGTGGTAGAAACATCCTCAGCTTTACCAATTAAAAGATAAAAGGCAGACTTCTCAGCAACACTGTTTCAATAAGGGTTTGCTGACCTTTTAAATGGAGGATTCTATATCTGAAAACAAAGACATTGACCGCATTTTATCCATATTTGATGGGTGGATTTAAAGAATATCTTTGTTGAAGCAGAGAGCATCAACCTGCATAAACCAAAGCAGTGAACAGTGGGAAAAATGAAGTGGATTAGAAAATGTGAGAGTTGTTCAACAGATACAAATTTTTTTGACAGTCAGCATATCTTGTCACATGGAGGTAAACTTAAGTTATTCTATTAAAACTCTTCTTTGTCTCCATGAACGATCACCAGCTAACTCAGGGTGCAGGAGATTTTGTTGTTTGTAGCAGCCACCATAGCAGCAAAGAGGACAAACACATGTCCTGCTGTAAACTTAAGCAATTCCCTTCTTATTCGTCACATCCTTTTGGGCTTATATGAAAGAGAACTATTAATCATCAGAACTATTTCTAGGCATTACTTAAGTCTTAACTGATCTGGGATCTGAGTTGTTTGCTTAGTGACAGTTTTAAGCACTTTCGTGCCTTTGCTACCGTAAACCTACAGATTTCACAGAATCAGAGAAGTCAGAGATGGAAAGGAATTATCTTTCAATCACTGCCAAGACAGGATTTTTGAGGCTTCTTTCAGTTCATCGTAGCCTGGGTAACCTGATCCTCCTCATTGGTCTGCCTAGATGTTCCTCCCTCTGAAATATTTCACATTACAGAAGTACTTGTTGTATGACAAATATTTGATGTCTTTTTTGACGTCTCTGTTGTCTAGTTACTGTTTCATCATGTGGTGCATGTAATCCTAATTTTTAGGAGATAATTTTCCTCTGGATTTGTGTTTTCAGGTTTCAAAATTATATTTTAACCCAGGCATGAGATAACCTTTCCAACAGAACAAAACTGCACTAGGTTTTTCTTTATTCCTATACATCCCCATTTTTTGTCTTACACAAAATAGTAGCCACAGTGTGTCAGATACTGGGACTACTCTCCAAAATAGTGGTTTGGAGTAGATATTTAGGATAAGATGAGCATGAAGATCTTTTTGTGTTGCCCTTTATTGCTTTACCCTTCCAGTTTCATCTTCAGCTTAGTTTGTCCAGTGCTAACCATCCTTGATGTCTCCCGTGCTGTGGCTGTCTGTGTTATAACAGCATCACTCATACATCCTGGGAAGCAAAGAGAATCTGTTCACTTTTGGCTTATATTTAGAAGTCTTAACTGTGTTAAACTATGTCCCTCATTCTCTCTCTCTCATTTTTTTTTTTTTTTGAATGTTTAGGAGGTATATGTTGGCAAGGAGACTCTCTGCACCATCGATGGCCTTCATTTCAACAGCACTTACAATGCCAGAGTCAAGGCTTTCAACTCCTCGGGTGTTGGTCCTTACAGCAAGACAGTCATTTTACAGACCTCGGATGGTGAGCTGGGGCTTTGCCACTTTCTAAATGAAAAGCTGCAGGTCTGAGTGGCAGGACACTTTCATCCCTTTACACCCATTAATGTGTTTGACACCTACTGGCATTTTCCATTATCAGTAACACTTCAGGCTTCAAGTTGTGTGATTTTAGTTGGCTGTAAAAGTCTAGGATCTAACTAAGATACTTTCTTTAGTGTACAGAAAGAGTTATGCAACTCATGGGATATTTTTTGTCCCACTCTGTCTCCCTTTCTCCATATATCTTTGGGATTTGTCTTTTTCTTCACTACTGCTTCAATTTCCCTGCAAGGTTTGATAATACAGAGATGGGAATTCATGCTTGTTCCTCTGTAATTATACTTGACATCCATAAGGACATTACAGAAAGTTCATCTTCATTAATGATTCTGTAATGAATCAAGAAGTGCATGCTATTATCAGTTCCACTTTTATGCTGTGTTGCCAAAATAGGCCAGTATAAAATATTTATACTTTAGGAGCTTTTGGGGATTTTTTTCCTTTTTTTAAAAAAACTTCACTTTGACAAACTGGTGAAGTCAATCCTTACCAGCATGGACACAGCTAATCTCCATTTCCATTAAAGGTGATCCTGAACCAATTCACCTCTATGAGCAGTTTCCATGTCATGGAGAAGCCTTTGTCTCCTCAGTGACTTTCTTGTTCCTGTAAGTGGACAGAACGTCACTACTCTTAGCAGCTAAATTTCAGGGGAGCAAGCACAAATAATATAAAGCACTTCTGAGCTGAAGAACAGCAGGATACCAGCTCAGATTAATCTTGTGTAGCTGCCTACAGTGACAAGGAAAGATGGTCTTTATTACCTCAGAGTGCAGTGGGGTCTTTACAAAGGCAGAATTTTATCCTTCTGACTGAAGTAAAGCAGACAACACTTGGACACAGCCCCTCCTGATACAATCCTGCCCTTCCTTTTCCCCTTCCACAGTGGCGTGGTTCACCTTTGACCCCTCCTCAGCTCACAGAGACATAGTGCTGTCCAATGACAACCAGACTGCCACTTGCAACAGCTACGACGACCGGGTGGTTCTGGGCACGGCGGCCTTCTCCAAGGGCGTGCACTACTGGGAGCTGCACGTGGACCGCTACGACAACCACCCAGACCCGGCCTTCGGCATCGCCAGGATCAACGTGGTCAAGGACATGATGCTGGGCAAGGACGACAAGGCCTGGGCCATGTATGTGGACAACAACCGCAGCTGGTTCATGCACTGCAATTCCCACACCAACCGGTGAGTGCTGCCTGCCTGAGCACTTCTCTCCTCACAGACAGTTTTCCTGCCCTGCATCAGAGGCAGGTGTCTCAGCAAGCCATCTAGTCCAGCTCCCGGCTAAATGTACTTATTTTGTTCCTTCTTAAAAATCACTACTGACAGTGATTGCACCTTAACAGTCTGTGTTGGTGTTTGTTGTCCTCACTGTTATCAGTTTTTCCCTGAGATCTTGCCTAAATCCCCCCTGCTGTGATTTAAACCCATTACTGCATGTCCCACCCACATCAGCAGGCAGGGGCACAGCACAATGGGATGCTGGACTTCTCTCATTGCTGGGAGAAATGTGGTTGATTCTCTTCATTAGGAGGAATCTTGGCTGCAGATTGTACGATAATTAGGTTGCAGGTGTTTGTTTCAGGTTCTGACAGCTATTAAGGGTTTTGCTGTAGGCCATGCTGAGGCAGATCTGGATACAAGGGACTGTTTGGCAGTGAGAGCTAAGTGACAGCTTTCATTCTACTGAGCCATTGTACTGAAGAGCTCTGAAAAGCACCTCAACTAGTACAACCAACTGAGACATGTTCTAGCTGCAGGTACCTCCAGGGATGGATCACACAGAGAGAACAACTGTCAGCACAGATCATGTGTTGTGCTGACATGGTTGCATGACTTTCAGTGCTCAGGATAGTTACCTCTGCCTAGTGCTGGCTTCTGTTTCAGTGAAGTGATGCCAGACTGTGCAGGGGACACATGGTTAACGTTGCTTGAAGGTATCAGAGCAGAACTGCACTGCTCTCTTTCTGTGTCCCATGAGTGGGCCAAGCTCAGATGAAGGTCAGCTGGGTACTGAGACCCTTGAGAAGATCTCCTGTGAAAAGGATCCTAAGTCCCTTGCTTATTTAGGAAAATAGTGTATTTGTATACCTATTCTATCACAATGGGAGCTTGATGTATGAGTAAGGTGACTGATTAAGGATATGCAGCAGATCTGTGGCAGAGCTGGAATCAACTTCAGTTTAGTTTTCTACTGACTATCCCAGCAGGTCTTCCACTCTCACAGTCTCAGATGTTTTTTTCTGTTATACCAAACGATTAAAACAAAGTTTTGCAGTGATTTTTAAAACATTGAAATGCAGGTGTCTCCCTAAAGAGATAAGGTCGTGTCAACATGCACTGTATCCTAAGGCTGATTGTAACGTCTCCTACTGGATAGTCATTTATACTCTACAGCATACCTGTGCTTTAAGTAAGTACACTGCAATTGCTGGGAATTTTTGTTTGAAACATAGTTTGATTTTGCAGTTCATTACAGACAGGTGGAAGAATCCTGTAGCTGAATCAAAAGCTATCTGAGGTCACTTGAATTGTTTTCCATGGGTCCAAAAACCTTAGATCATGTCCTGAGACAATATAGAGTAAAATAACATCAGTATAATAAATATACCGAAAAGTTCTCTGTCCCTTTAACATCTTGATTCGATTCAGGGCGGAAGTAATGTTAAGCTGTATTAATTTTAATGCTCTGTGGAACAGCTTATGTTTTCTGGAAAAAAGCTGGCAACCATTCTGTGCACCATTGTCCCAGAAACCTATTTTATGGATTTGGTCCCTGGCATGCTCCTCCCGGCAAGCAACACACAAGCTGAGCAAAAGCTTTTTTCTGGGAGGCACAAACAATGGAAACACTTAAGATTTCCAATCATCCTGCTTAATCAGGAGAACAAAGTGCTTTCTGTTGATGATAGTTTCCCAGTTTTTACCTGATAAAACACAAAGGCATGTGCAAGGCATGGATAGACCCATGGAATATCTGTTCAAGGGAAGTACACTCGCAAAGGGCATGTAGTCTTATGAAATCACATGCGCTTCAATGAAATTAGGTCTAGGCATTATATTTTTAACTGTGACAGTCAACTAGGTCAGTTTTTTAACTCATTAGCTGTAATAGT
This sequence comes from Illadopsis cleaveri, assembly GCA_013399915.1. Taxonomy (NCBI): domain Eukaryota; kingdom Metazoa; phylum Chordata; class Aves; order Passeriformes; family Timaliidae; genus Illadopsis; species Illadopsis cleaveri. Next base: position 164,267 of record VXBB01003825.1, read on the forward strand.
CTTGTGGAAACAGTTACTGCTGCCTATTTGTTTTTCCCCATTGGACACAAGTACATGACAGCACAGTATAACAATCCAAAGCACATTCATTGTCAACTTTTAGCCTCTGGGATGTTGTTGTGATGGAAGTTACACCTTAGTAATAGTTCCTTGCTTCCTAATCTTCATGAGAATAAATTAGGGTAATTAATAAATGACTAGTTTTAAGGATAACCTGAGACAGAGTTTGAAAGACTAATTTGTGTGACCTGTCATGTTTAGAGAACTTTTCTGCTCCTTTCACTCACAGCATACAAAATTGGATCTAGCATGACTTCTGTAGTGCTGGAAGGGGCATGAACAGAAGACTTTAATGCATCCAGAAACAGAGGGGTTCTTTTGAGAACAGGCTGAGGAAACTGGTTAAGAAAGTACTTTAGGGCAGAGATACAGGTTTGGGAGGCACCTTTAAGTCTTCTTGTTCCCAGAAATCTGAGCCTGGGAAAATCATGGAACAGATCCTTCCAGAAGTTCTGCTAAGGTACATGGAGAACAGGGAGGTAATTCAAGACAGTGAGCACAACTGGCTGACTTGCCAAGGGCAAGTCCTACCTTACCAACCTTGTGGCCTTCTATGATGGAATGACTACAGCAGTGGACAAGGGAAGAGCTATGGGCAACATCCATCTGCACCTCTGTAAGGCCCTTGATATGGTACCCCACAAAGTCCTTCTCTCCAAATTGGAGACATATGGAGTTGATGGATGGACTGTCCAATGGATAAGGAATTGGTTGGATAGTGACATCCAGAGGGTAGTGGTCAACAGCTACATGTTCAGATGGACGTTGGTGACAAGTGGCTCCCTCAGGGGTCCCTACTGGGGCCAGTTCTATTTAATGTCGTCATCAATGTCATAGAGAGTGGGATCAAGTGCACCCTCAGCAAGGTCATAGGTGACACCAAGCTGAGTGCTGTGGTTGACACACCTGAGGGATGAGATGCCACCCAGAGGGACCTGGACAAGTTTAAGAAGTGGGGCCGTGGGAAGGGCATGGGCTTCAACAAAGCGAAGTACACAGTCCTGCATCTGGGTCAGGGCTGGATGGAGGATGAAGGGATTGACAACACCCCTGCCCAGAAGGGCTTGGGGATATTGGTGCATGAGAGGCTGATCATGATCTGTCAGTGTGCACTTGCAGCCCAGAAGGGCATCCTGGGCAAAAAGTGTCAGAGGGATGGAACTTCTCTCCTTTGACGGAAGGCTGAGAGAGATGGGGTTGCTCAGCCTGGAGAAGAGAAAGCTCCAGGGAGACCTGATTTCAGTATTTAGAGGGGGTTTATAAGGAAGATGGAGACAGACTTTTTAGCAGAGCCTGTTGTGCTAGGACAAGGGGTGATGGTTTTGAACTGAAAGAGGATAAATTCAGACTAGCTATAAGGAAAACTTTTTTTTACAGTGAGAGTGGTGAAACACTGAAACTGGTGAAACACTGAAACTGGTTGCCCAGAGAAGTGGTAGATGGCCCATCCCTAGATACATTCAAGATCAGATTGGATGGGCTTTTGAGCAGCTTGACTTAGTTGAAGATGTCCCTGCTTTTTGCAGGGGAGTTGAACTAGATGGATGACCTTTAAAGGTCCCTTTCAATCCGAACTATTCTGAGAGGTGCTGTATGCCCATTAACAAGAGGGACTGACATTCAATGCAATAGATCTGTTCCTGGGCAAAGTTCCCAAAGCAGGACTACCAGGTGCTACAGGCAATACTCCAGCCACTACATGTTTATGGAAAGAAGGAGATGTAAACCACACTGAAATATTTTGTACTGAAAAACAACAGAAAGTCGAAATCTAGAGTATTTGCATTTTAAACTTAAAAGTCCCTTGCAATCAGGAGAGTCTCTTCATTGACTCCAGAGATCTCAAGAGCAGGTTTTTTCATCACACAAAAATACTACAACTGAATGAAAAATGCTATCATTGGCAATAGATATCACAAAGTTGTTAAGATGCTGTAAAGCTAGCACGTAAAGTATTGTTAATGGAGAGTTGAACTAATTACTCAGTTTATTAAATTTTTCATAAATTATTAAGATTTATTTTTAAATAACAGTGAAACTACTTTTCTTAATTCCTCAAGCCAATTCATGCAATCATATTCTGCACATTGTCCAAGCTGTTACTGAAAGCATCTTGGAGTAACAGCCTCTACTGCCACAGGCAATGGCATTTTTCATGGTAGCCAAATTCCCCTTTCTGTACCCTGACCTTCCAGGCTTCTGCGCAGCACTTCTGCACTCAGGACTTATTGTTGCACACAGGAATCAAAATATGCGGGACAAGTGGGATTTACTTGAAAAAATGAAACAGTGTTGCCTATCTCCAGAACTGGATTGTCCTTTAAAAAATACTACGTATTTATTAAGGGAGCATTGCAACAAAAAAGTTGTATCTTCCTTTTACATGAAAGGCTACTGGGATTGTGTGGTATAAGGGTCATTAAGTAGCTTAAAAATGCACTACAGTAAAGGAGCAGGTTTTTTACATGGTGCCACAGAAGTGTACCAAGATGGAGCAACATCAGTTTGAGCCTCTTGAGCTATTTGGTTTCTTTTACCACAACAAAAGCATTTATTAGAAAAATTATCCTGTAATGCTGTCTAAGTGGGGTACATAAGAGTGCGCAAATGTATTGCATAAGTTTTCTCATGAAACAGACTCTCCCAGCTCTCTTCCTAGAGAAAGCAACCAGGAAAATAGTCCAAAAAGTGCTGGACTCCTCCAAGTACTGTTCCCAAGGAAAGCCTGGAATGCTGAGTAAGAGCAGAAGTTTACCCCAGAAGAAGTCCAGCCTCCCTTGCAGCAGTGTGGTAAAGAGCTCCTGCCTGCTTCTGTCCTCCCTTAATCCTGCCAGAGCCATTTTCTCACTGTGAGGAGATGGCAGGGTAGGAATGGGGCAATCTACCTGCTGAATTCCTGCAGAACTTGGGGCAGGAATAAAGGGAGAAGGTCCCCATCCTTCTGCTCTGCCCCCACACCCCTGTGGCTTGTGTAGGGCCCTCAGCTGGATCCTGCCCTTGCCTGGCTGGAATCTGCTGGCAGAATCTGTCTCCTCTTCAGTGGGGCTGTCCCCAGGGGCTGCAGAGGAGTCACTCAATGTCACCGTGCAGCACACAGCTAATTAGCCCACAAGAAACAAATTAGCTGTCACATAGGAAAGAACATCATAATCTCAAAAATGCGAAGTGCTGTTTCTGTTTCCCTTAGAGAAACAATGTCATTTTAAAGGATGTAATAAAATCCTTTTTTAATGGATTCTAAAATGTGGAGTCCTACAATAAAAACTGTTCCTAAACAGAGGGGAAAAAAAGTAATCTACTTGTAAATAGCTCCAAATTATAGTACTGTTGCTTCCCACAATCTCATAGTGAGTTTTACGATTGAGGGATTTTAATGAAAGCAGTCTATATAGTGACATAGTCAGGGTAGGTAAGCATCTTAAGTTTTGATGGCAAATAATTTATTTTGTGGTTTTGGAGAAGAGCTCAGAGAGAAACCTATTTATGCTTATAGGACCAGAAATCAAATCAAACGAATCTGAGAACAGTGAATTTTCACATCTAACACCTCTCAGAGTCACTCCATGATTCTTAGCTATACTATTATTGTTTGAAGAGCTTTAAATGGAGAAGTCAGAACAGTTTTCTGTAATCTTACCTTCAGATGAAGTGCCACGTGCCACATTTTGTCTAAAGGAAAACAATTTGTGACACCTAGTGGACAAGAGGAAAATTTCTTATCCTTCACTATGTTCTTCCTAATCATATTCCTATCCCCCCCGCGCTTTTTTTTAATGTTTTGCCTACCTATTGTGATAAATATTATGATAAAATGCCATTAATTTTGTGAACGTTGTGTGCCAGAGGCGAGTGCATGAGACAAAAGACAGCTGCTTCCTTTCCTACTGCAAATTATTTGAAATCTGATTTACCCTGAACAAATTGTGTCAGGCTGTAAATCCATCGCAGAGCCCCATGATATCAGCAGAATAGCAGTGCCTGTGGCCAATCTGCATATCTAGTGGATATTTTTGCTCAGCGTTCTCCAAAGTAATACTGAGTTTGACTAACCCCCGTGTCAAAGTGCATTAATGTCAAATCTCTCAAGCGTGTAATGGCTGGCTGCGTCTGTCCTGGCAAGCTCTCACACTACAGTAGCTCTCAGCAGCTGCTCCTGACACAACCAATTATCACGGGTATTAATAACTGTGCCTGCACCCTCGAGACAGCTCCCAGTCCTATAGCTGACCACCTTGTCAACCAGAAGCTGCACTTAGGGCTAACCAGTCCCAACTTCCCTTCCTCCCAAAAACCACTGTCTATTGTAGCTATGCTGGCTCCCTGGGCTCTAGAAATCTGGTTTCCCCTAGAGCATGCCAAGGTGAGTAGTTGAACTGGGAGTCTCTCTGTCGAGCTGTCAGCAGGCATATTGATTAGAAATGAACACCTAGCAAAACAGCTTCCTGCTTTTTCATTTCCTGCTATGCATCACTGCACTGTAACAGGGATACTCAAAGGTGCCGTGTCTGCAGGACTCCACTGGCTCACCTCCCGATTTATCATTAGCTGAGGGGACCTGTTAGCTCTGGACCCCATTTTCACCTCTTAAATTGCAGTTGCAGGAGAGGTGGATCTAATTTCTCTTCAGGATCCCCTTATTGAACTTCCATGGATGTGGTACACGTGCTTCAGATAAAGGTGTAGATCAGTCATTGCCTAATGCCTCAGGGATAATGATTTCCCTGTGCTGCTCCACACTCTCTTGGCTTAGTAAGGCTGGCTTGTCCTAGAGAGAGCAGCACAGTGTAGCCCTCTGCCTTCACCAACAATGTGCCCTTTGTACCTTAGGACTGAAGGAGGAGTTTCTAAAGGTGCCACTGTTGGTGTTCTCCTGGACCTGAACAAGCACAACCTGACCTTTTACATAAATGGGCAGCAGCAGGGGCCCCCAGCGTTTGAAAACATCGAGGGCGTCTTCATGCCTGCACTGAGCCTCAATCGAAACGTCCAGGTAAATCTGCAGTCCAGCCCCACTTGACTTTCCAGCTAAAGGAGCTGATAGCATCATCTGTAGGTAGTCAGTACAAATAGGGGTTCTTTCCTTCACAGGCTTCTATCTAGGCTACTCACACTTTTTGGACTACATTTGACTTCTACCTTGCCTGACCAATGGGAAGAGTAATGCCGTAAAACAAGTAAAAGTACCTGCATGCACTAATTCCTGCTCTGATTTTCCTGTGATGCTCCACTTGGAAAGCAGTGTCTCTAAAGTTCTTCCCTGCCAGTTTGACTAAAAACCATCTTAATTCCTCTTAGATCTCATGTTTGGAGATAATTAATATTGGCAAATGACTGAAGTAGAGCAGCACAGTGGTAAGGAGAGCAAAGGCAACATAGGGTCAGAGAAGTAGCACAACAGAGAAGACCCAGTCAGCACATCATCCTTGTGCTCTGTATACAAAGAGATTTTCCTCTTGGAGGAACTGTCTTTAAATAGAATGCATCTTTACTTCAAGACCACTGCTTATGGCTAGAAACAGGGTGTGGTATAAGAGAGAACCTGTGGAAATACTCAGGAGTCTGAGGACTGAAGGAGGTCAGCTTAGGTCAGGCAGGACCAAGACAGCCAGGGTGGAACATTTACTTGGGCTCCACTGCGTGACCTCTGTCCTGAAGCACTTGGGGTCCCTCATGCAGAGATCCCATCCACCCTGTACCTTAGCAAGCAGCACTTCTGGTTGCCTACAACTGGTAGCTAGATTTGGGAAAAGATACAGACACCTGGCTTCTCAGTCCCAAAGTGTTCAGGACGGAAGGGGGAAGGAGACTTTTTTATTTCAAAGACTAGATATCATCTCCATTAATAGTCTTGATTTAAACTTGGACCTGCAGTCCCATAGCCCTTTCCATGTCATTTACCTGCACTTTGCCTTCACAAATGCTCTTTGCTGAGGATGTCTCAGTTTTGAATCTAATGTTATTTCTTCCTTATGCAGGTGACCCTGCACACAGGACTGGAGGTGCCACAATCTGTAAAACAGCCCAAGTTGCCCAACAACTAATGAAGCCCCCGTCTGATACTGTGCTGGATTCTGTAAGCCTTCTCAGTGTATTTTGGCACTTTTCAGTAAGTCAGTAAAAAAGCATCCTCTTCCCTGACTTAAAACACTGTGCAGCATGCTGCTCACTGAATAATCAGCTGGTTAGAGCTAGGCCACTCCATTTTCAATTTAACAGCCATAGCAAGCACATCCACTGGACTGGCACTCAACTGCAGATGGGTACCTGAACATATCTACTCTGCGTTGCACACATAGGTACACTCATGTGCACACACACACACACGAACACATCTGTAAAACAAAAGGTTAAATGAGTGTATTTTCTCTCTCATGGCTGGATTTGTGCTTAAATATTAGGGATGCTGAAAAAAAATGGGTGAGACTGACGGACAATGGATGTTGGAGCAGTTTACCAGTAGATGAACTGGATTCCCTTGCCACCTGAAGTCCTTAAATAAAGAAAGCATATGTTTTGACAGCTGAAGTGGAGGTTGTATGCTCAAGAATTCCTGGTTGTCAATTATATTCTGAGTCTCAAATGACCATGGATTATTCCTTCTGGCTCTAGACTGCAGTAAGCTATAGGATAATGTCCCCTTAGAATTCAGTAGCAGAGCTTATTATCTGCAATGAGAACAAGATTGGTTCCCAAATACTGCCATGAAATAGCTGGGCTCATTTTAGCTAACACCATGATACATGCAGAATTCAGATACAGAAAGCTGAAAGAAAAACATCTTGATGCATTTTAGTGTTTGTTATTTAGGCATGACTGCGGAGATCCTTACAGAAGATCTGATTGTGGTTATCAGCACAGCTCCTGAAAAACAGTGCATGGGAGATTCCTTTGAACTGAAATGATAAGAGATTTGTTTAAATATGGCACATGCAAAGTCTCCTACATTGAGAAATGCTGCTTTACAGCCTTGATCCTGATAAAACCTGTGCAGCTGTAGTTCCAATGTAGCTTTGAGATCTGAAGCCTTAATTTTCTATTAGATTACTGTGAGCTGATCGATGTCTTGATCCTAACGAAACACTTGAGAGAGATTAACAGCAGTAATGCAAAACCTGTCCCTAAGAATTTTTCTGGATTGGGACATAAATCTTTTGCAAGACTTGACCTGTGCCTGGCAGCCTCCCACAAAACTGAGCAGCCATTTCAGGTGCTGCCCATGACAACTGGAGTCTGACTGACAGTGATCTTTTCTCACAGCCATGGCACTGTCACCTGCATGCAGTTGTCAGAAAAGCAAACACTGGTTTGCCTGTGTGCTTTGTTTCCTCTGAACCCGGTTAACATATGCAAGTGTGTGTGTGTAGAGTGGCATTGTGTGAGGTTGAGATGCAGCAGACTTGGTGAGCCCATGACATCTTGAACTCCTGTCACTCTAACCTTATAGAAATGTGGTGCTATCTAACAAGAAAAACATAAACTCTCAAATCCTATCAATGTACTATTTCCTTTCTTTAAATCCTGCTGCTTATACAAACTTTCCTCTTCAAGCATACATATACGCACACGCATATTGTTATCAGGCATGTAATTATTAAACCTGAAGACAAATATTATACCCAAAATCCAGCTTACTGCTTTGCATTAAAGCACAGCCACAGGACAAACAGCCCAGGCATGCCTTCAGGCAGCCTGCCACTCCCTAGATATCCTGCTCCAGGCTCACTTCTGGTCTCTGTCTAGAGCACATCACTCAGTTAATGCTGAGTGATGGCAAGGTTTCCCTGTGGCAAAGCAGCCAGAATCCTCCTGTGGGTCATCCCACCTCACAGCCATTGTGGGAAGGGAAAGGCAGCCCAGAATAGGAGTGGGCTATTGCACAGACACAAAGCAGTCTGCCATCCAGCTGCCTGTAACTAACCAAACATCCTGTAGCCCACCTCTCCTGCAGAACAGCAGCACACCTTCAGCAACGTCAAGACTGAAGTAGGAAATAAAACCAACGATGGAAAGAAAAATAACATATGCTTTTAAGTGGGGAAGCATCAGTACTTCCTTTAAAGTCTGGAATGGATTGTATTAGTAAACTTGTAGACAATGGAATAACTGTGCTATGCTTATCTTGGTTTTGTAAAGAATATCAGAGACCAACTGTGTTATAATCTTCCGTTTCATTCAATACCATAGAACTCATGCAAGATTTTCTAATTAGCAGGTCTGTTTTAACCTACCTCAGCTAGAACGCTACCAGACCCCAAACTTCCTCTTGAGTGTGCTCTTCTATGAACCTAACAGTTGTAATCATAGCATTGGCTTTGAGTGTTGCCAGTCAGAGTAGTGTATGGGAATATTGTACATAAATTGCACATAGTTTTTTAATATTGGGAACCATCCCATGATAATTTTAATATGGAAGGCACTCCACTTTCACTTGTATTAGAAAAGACAGGGCATTATTTGTTTTGGGACAGAACCTTTGTCTTTACTCCCAACTTCTATAAAGGAAACTCAAACGAATTTACATCTTTCCAATCTTCAACCATTGCCAGATGTTTAAAATTAATTCTGAATGGGTTTTAGAAGTGTTTGCAGTACTCAGGTTTCATTTTCATAGTTGCTTTGGTGTCAGTTCCTGGTGTATTGTATCTTGGGGAGAGCACATTGAGTGACATGTTGTTAATTTCTACTGAATATATGGACAGTAGGTAGGAACAGTGAGTAGAGAAGCTCAGTTTTTGCCCTCTATGCATTCTAGCATTCACAAAAGTAGGGTAGCTACCATTAGAGTCTCTTTTTATCCTAGCAGAAATGCAAGTAAGTTAAAAAGAATACAGTTATTAGAAGTAGGCTACCTGCGTTAGTAAGACTACTTTACCCTAGGTCAAAAACTAAACAAAGTGTTTGCATGTGTTGGTTGCGTATGCAATCAAGGACTTGCATTTGGCATGGCCTGTAGCAATAAACCAGTTATCTTCATAGACTGCACTCTTGTGACTTCAGCTGGATACATTTTCATACTTTGATTAACAGAAATAGTGCTTAAGTAGTTAAAATTGCTCTAGGAAACTAACAACTCCACACATGAATATTAATGCAGAGCATGCAGGGGCCATTTGAACACAAAGCAGAGCAGAATTTTCCCTTTGCAGAACAGTATTAGGTGGGGCACTCCCACTGCTCTGCTCAGGCTGAGGTCGTTTCCTTCTCTGCAGGCAACTTCTCCAAGGTCCATCTCATTATAAATCCAGCAGTTTGTGCGTTCTTCATCTATAGTATCTCTTACGCCAGTTTTTGTTTCCTCCAAATCCTTTCTTTAGGAAGGAGTCAGCCTTTAGTCCCAGCAGAAACTGTGTTGCTGACTGTCCAGGGAGAACCCAGAGAGCAGAAGAGTGGTGTAGATACCCAAGGGGACCACTTTGTGCGCTCTTCTTCCTTTTACACCCTCAGGGTATTTCTGCAGCTCTCTGGGGTTCCAAGCTCCTCTGGCACCTGGGCCCACACAAAGCTGCCTGTCATGGGACTCTTCAGCTCCTAGAGGCCAGGTTGCTTCTTATAAGCAGGAGAGCAAAGCCTTTTGCACTGGCATAAATCCCATCCACTATGGTACAGAGCCCACAGAAGATATCTGTAAACTGACTTAACCTTTAAAAAAAACCCCACCAAAACACAAGCAGGCCCTCCCCTTATTAACAAAACAAAGCCTGACTTCTGCATACACCAGTATGGAACCTCTGAACAACTGTAAAATACATACAGCAGTTGAACTTTCTGTCCTGCAGAGCAACAAAGGACTCTCAGTTTTCACTTACCCCTGGGAGCCCCAGCCTCAGCCTTTTGTAAACCTTCTTCCTGGCTCTTTCCTCTGCACATTTCTGTTAAGTTCAGGAGCACTGTCAGACTTCCCAAAGCATGCAATGCTATACAAATCCCACTTCCTTCTTTTCCCTCATCAACTTGAAAAGAGCTCACAAGATCTCTTACTAAGACTTAATGTCAATATAAGCACACATGTAGCTGACAATCCCTTGCTCCTTCTGCTGTGGAAAGGTATGTGCTATAAAATAAATCTCAGTGAGGACAGTAGCATGCTGTGATGTATTACAAATTTGGAAAGCAATTTGGCTTCTAAAAACATAGAAAAGGTAGGCAAACAGCACTGTCACCTCCTATACTTGCCTATGCACTCAAGATATATAGAGGAAAATATATTGGACTGAACAAAATAAATAAAATAAGTATGAACTTACATTTATCAGAGTTTAGAGAAAAAGTATTAAATGTAATTTATTATATGCATAACAGTCCATCATGTTGTAAATAATGCCATGATAGTGTATTGCTGTAGTTTGTTCTTGGCTGGTGATAGAGTTCTGTGGTAGTGCTGTGTAAGTTGTTTTTTATTTCTTTTTTTTTTCCCCCTCAAAGCATAGATAGTAAAGATGGGAGAGAGCACCCCATACTCTGGTTTCCCAGTTGTTCTAGAGCAAGAAGAAATGTGAGATGCTTTTTTTTCCCCCTTTCTTACATATAGTTTTTAATAGTTTTTAAGTAAGAGAGATGAGATTAAGGCTAAGCTGCCACCACCATTCTATGAAAAACACTGTGTTTGCAACTGCCAACAAGAGGTAGTGCATTTTGGGACCACAGTTCAGATCACCCATCCCTGTGAGAAGGGATGCAAAATTCCACAGCCTGGGAACAGCAGCTTTCTGGTGCCATCTAATACGTCCTTTGGTCACAAACAGAAAGATGAGGAAGGAGAGTTGTCAGACCTTATCTCAGGACTTACCAGCTTTAGGCATTCTGCTTGAACAGCAAAACCAAGAATCCAGTTTTGAACTAGGCAAGATAATATGAAAACACCAAGCATCTTTGCTAGATCAATTTTGGAAGGGAGATTACAGCTACAAATCAACCACATTGCAAATGTAAAGGCCACTTGTCATTAAAAATTACCAGGCAAAGATGAAGAGTCCTTTTATTTTCTTTTTTTTTTAGGAAAAAAAAAGTGAGCTGCTTCTAGTTTTTACTGACAACATTTCTGGTGGTTCCTCTGCCCAGCTCTACTGAATGGTGCACACACAGTGCCAGGTGGAGCAGCAGCCTGAAGCACAAATCCACCATTAATAGGACACACTTGGTCTTCTCAGGTGCAGAAGCCCATATGCAAACCTCAGAGACTAGATGTGTGGGGCTCCTGCATCTTTGCACAATACAGGAGACAGACAGTGTGTTTCATTGACAGAGGCACTCAGCAGCATTTTCCCCTTCTGTTAAATGACCTTTTTGTTACATTTGTTATTGCAAACAGTTCCAAGCAGAATTAATTAAAAAATTATTTTTCATGCCAATTGGAGAATTTCTAACATTTCCTTGTGAAGTAGTAGATAGAAATATTCCTTGATTGCATTCCTTTATCCTCCACCTCCCTTAAATGTTGTCAATAAAAACACTAACCTTCCTAGGTAGCATGGTGAGAAGACATTATGTGATGAATATTAAAAATAAATGCATGAGGTAAACCTGCTGTTATTTCTGATTGTTATATGAAGCATGAGTAACACTAATTTAAATGTTGGCAACTAAAAAACTGCAAAGGAATAAGAAAATGGAGTTCAATTCCGGTTAAATGAAAGACAAGAAGTTGTTTCTATGTTCTCTTAACTACATTTTTTTTCTTTACTGTCATTTCCCATAGCTTATATGAATTTGGAGCTGGTGAAATATACATCTCTGCTATATGTGTCTGTCACCAGATCAAGAGGAAAATACAAACTTTTTATAATTTTGTACCTCTAGCAAATGTTTGTATTTTTTGAATTAGAATCAAACTGCTTTTGTCTTTTGGTCCAACTAAAACTTTGTGTATTATTACTATTATTACCCTTTTGGAAAACCTGACATATAAGTTTATGCTGTTTTACAGTTTCTAAATAAATTCTTATAACATTGCCAACAAATCCAGCATCAGTACTCTATTTATTATTACAAATTATGATTAAAAATATTATGCCAACATGTAGATGAGGCATTCATATGGTTTGCATGCATCTCCTACTGTTGATAGTGCTTTGTTACCACAGTCAAGAATAATCCAGTAAATGCAGAAAGCCAAGAACATCCTTCATGAGAGCAACCATCTGTGCCTCAACTTCAGACATATCCCAGTTCGGTGGCATGAAACACCTCTCTTTCTCAGTGCCACTCCACTAGCTCGGGCTCGTGTTGGTGATAGAACACGTGGGATAGCTGTGACCCACCTCAGACACTTCGGGAAATCACCTGGTCTCCAGAAGTTTCTAACACTGGAATAAGCAGAGGCTGGAAAGAACCACAGCATCAGTAGGTTCTCATTGGAAAGCCCTTTGGGTAAGTGTTAAAGACTGGGCAGAAAGCTTGTCAGGGCAGGGAAGACACAGACTTTGAGAGATGGTTTGAAATGATCGATAGTCTTGGAGCTGCACACCTCTACCAAGCACATGGTCTGTGAGGGACTCAACAGTGCCTCAGAGGCAGCACACCCAGCCCTTGCAAAAAGGCACTCACAAAGCTACACAACCTTCACAGAGGTCTGTCAGTAAGGCAGAATAAAGCATTCTGACACAGCAACAGCAGTGCCAGGGTGAGAAACAGGAACCCAGCCAAAACAATCAGGAAAAAGTATAGACAACAGTGTGGAGACACCATCAATCAGAGCCTTTCTTTTCTTCTCCTGCAAAAAACACAACTTGTCATCAACTCCTTCATGGCAAAGGGTTTGACTGGGAAAAAAGATAATCACATGTGGCTTAAGAGAAGCAGGTTATGAGGATAATTGCCATAGGAAAAGGCATGAGAAAGAGCAGATAAGGAGAAATCCTTAAGTTCTTCCTTTATACCTCATTCCTCTATGCAACTGCAGACAGAGGTCCGGACAAAATAAGGTGTGGCCTCTTACAAGAGATGCTCTCCTCTTTCCATAATCAATGTTATAAAGTCAAAACTGGCTTTCATGTATCAGCATGTGCTCCAAAACCAACACAGCTTGCTGTTGTTGGTAAATTTGCATACTGTGTTCATTACCAGCACATACCAGCCCAGAGAAACACTAGGGGCAACAGGCTCACAACAGTCTCGTTTCACAGTGTTGTTGATGCATCCAGTAACAAAACAGGACTGAAAGTACCATGTTTACCTGAGCACAGCATTCCAAAAGAATGTAGCATGCCCAGCTCAAAACACCTTGGGACATGATATGAAAAAGCAAACCTATCTCCAGGCAACAGAAGCCTTTCATAATGCATACACACATTAAACAATTGTGAAAATGCAAAACTTTGAATAAACTTTTTGTTTCCTTCCCCCAAAAATCCTCACATTCCACTGTCAACTTGGCATTTCAGTTTTCAACTTTTTAGTTTAAGAACATATTTTTTTAACTTCTTATAGATCTTACAAGCTCAACTGCAACAATTACACTCCATTCTGACCAAGTTTCACTCCCAAATTGCTTTTGGGAGCTGTGAAGGTGGAAAGCGAGCATTTTAACTTACCAAAGCTGATGGAGAACATAAAGTCCCACACTATACACAAAGCAAACTGAACAAAACTTTATCAAGAAGTGAGCAGTAAAAACTAAGATCAAGGATTAACCACAAATTACAAAATACAGGTTATCCTACAACATCCAAAGCCCATCTGTTGCCTCAACAAGTCTTGATGCTCTGTACTAAATTCTTAGTGGCTACACCTTCACACATCATTGTGATTTGACATTTCTCTAATGTCAAATAAGTCATTAAGTCTGTAACCAGACAGGAATCTTAATTCCAGTTTGAATCTGCAACCAATACTGAGTACGAAGAAATCAAATTACGCAACTATGAAATGTGATAACAGCATTTAGCAGCCAAACTTTGCACACCCCTTCTCTTCCTACACGGCTCCAGAAACACTCCCTTCCGCTTTTTATCTGGCACTTGATCCCTCCAAGGCCTCTCCCTCCTCTTGCTCCTCTCTGTGCTGGCAGAGCCCTTCTCCAGGACCTGCAAGTGGGGGAAGCAGTGTGCCAGAAAGTATCCCTGTCCACGGTGTGGCCTTCCCTACCCCAGAACACTTTCCCATCCTGGGATTTAGGGTGCAGCCTTTGATGTGCTGTTCTATTTACCTGCTGCAAGCTGACAGACCTTGGGGTCAGGGATCATCTTGCTCAGGCTCCCAGCCCACAGGGGTACCAGTACGCCTACAACAAATTTCTGCAGTAAGGGCTGTTCTCCTTCCTGTTTTCCATCCTTCACTGCCAGAGCTGTTCCAACAAGCTCCACATCTGGTTATAACACAGAACAAATTCTGTCATTTAAGTTATCCTTATCTTTGTCTCCTCATAAATACTGAACTTTCCATCTTGGAAGTGTTACTAACAATTGCCATTTCTAATGGATGGACCTTAAAAGCAAAAAAATAAAATATTTAGCTACAGAAGACAATCAGTGTTGTTCCAGAAACACCAGACTGCTGAAATCCAAATAGCACCAAAAGGCAGTTTTGGTAAAGATTTCATAGAAAAGCCTTAAGAGGCCTGGAATTAAAACAAACATGAGTTCCAGTAACTGGAACAACCAGTAGACATTGAGAGTCCATGCTCATTTGGCTCAGTCTTACATGGTTTTGTTTTTAAAACCCAACCAACCAAGCCACCAAACCACTATTCCAAAGTGGTCATTTGGAGATCTCTACAGATATATACAAGATGATTATGTAAAGCTTGCCTGGGGCAAAACTTCAGAAAAATATTATTTTCATTCCACAGCTGGTAATTTTGAAACATTAAGAGGTTTTGCTGGACAGAAAAATTACTGTGCAGTTCCATTATCCACTAATAATCCATAAGGATACAGAAACAGATTTATGTCCAATAAATGTTTGGAGAACACCTACTTCTGGTTCAGAGTGAGTAAGATATTTTCATATTCCTTCCATATGAAAGTAAAGATATATATCTATTAATCCATTAATTTATGGATTAAATTGGTATTTTACTTACAGCCAATAAGCAGATTCCTTTAGCACATATTGACTAATAAAAATAGCCTGTATAACCTTCTTAATAAGAACTCTAATTTTTATTTATAAAATAGTAAATTCTAATATTCATCCCAAGGCAGAATGATACAGAAAAATCCTGCAATAACAGATAAGATTAAAAATTTGGGATATGGTAGATAGGCAAAAGGCCCCAGAAGTCTGTGTTGGTAGCAATGTGAATTCTCTTATGCATATTGTCCATTTCAGTCTGTATCATGAAGTTCATTTGCTAACTTTAGATGACTTAATTTTCTTTATGTCACGGCTTTGCAAAATCAAGGTCCCATTTCTGAATTTTCCAACCTGTCCTGCAGGCCAAATGCTAGGCACTGATTTCTTCCTTTTGGCCTTCCTGAAATAGGGAGAAGAAAAATAATAATTAAAGGAAACAGCAGAAACATAAGTAAACATTTAATATGGTGAAAAAGACACCTATTTATGCAGAATTTGGTATTATGGAGTATCAAACCATAGCATGTAAAGACTTCAGAACATTTTTCCTTCAGAGACAGGCAAAATTTGCAGCACATTACAACATGATTTATATATTGAAATGTTTAGAAGCATGAAGATTTTTGGATAAAGAAGGAAGATAGAGTAAAGAGGGAACCTGCTGCACTAGGATTAGGAAATGTCAGCTCACTTTCAAGCCTCTGTATACTGTAGCCTGTGCTTTGCAGAAATTATTTCTTAGGAAAATGCTCTGAGCAAGTTGTGTCTCATGAGTCTGCACACAGGATTTTCATCCCTCTGACCTCCAGCTGCAGTCTTAAGATGTGTTTGGGCAGAACTGGCATACTTTCAAGTAAAGCTGTGGAACTGAAGTCACTGGAATTGCTAGGCACAGAGCAGTGTCACCATTTTTTAAGGAGTTCAGCACCTGGAGAATTTGTTGCACTGTGATGTGCATGATTTCTGGAATAAGACTGTGCAATTACGTAGGAGAGAAACACTGGGGAGACCATGTTAAAGACACCTCACCTCTCCTTCTGTTCTTTCTGCTTCTTCTTCTTCTTAAGAGAATCGCCTTTATGTTCCTGTTTTTAAAGACACATATTTAATGAAAAAGGAACAGAGCACGTTGGTTAAACAACCACCTGCACAAATAACATGCAGTAAGTAGCCTTTGCTTCACTGAGCAGCAGGCACTTAAAGCAAGCTGGGAGATCTGCTGATAGCACAAGTGATGCAACACATTATGGAGCCACTGCCAGGAGTGCCCAGAGCCCTTCCTAATGCCTTATGGATAGTACAGCCCACTCATGACCAACGTGCTGTCCTTGCCACGTGCAGAAGCAGAGGCTTCCTTCTGGGGCATGTGACAGATCCCAGGGTCAGAAGATGGGACTTGCTACCAGGCAGGTGTGTCCTGTCACCCAGTTGAGGGCAGCTGTCAAATAACAGGGTTCAGATGTGACTTGTCATGCACTGGATGCACTTTGAGCCACATGACAGAGGAGGAGAAGTAGGTCCCTGAGAAAGAGGGTGGCAGGAAATGGGCTGATAGAGCAATTACCGACCCCACCAGCCTGCTCCCACCTACATAAGAAGGCTCCACAGGGAGGCAGAGAGTAGGCGTAGAGCCAGATGGGCTGTGCTAGAGGAGGATGCAACAGAAACCTCACCCTTGCTTTAAATAATGAGTAAGATCTTAGATGAATTCTGCTGATAAAAAAGCAGTTGAAGATCCGGCTCTCTGTGATTAGACAACACAAAACAAACTTTAATTGGAGACCACTTTGTTTCCCCTTAAGAGAAAAGGATGAAAAAAAAAACCCTGCTGATTTTGTATCGTCAGTCTGGCAGTCTGGAAGGGTGAGGCAGTGAAACCGACCACACCACCAGCCTAACTCTGTGCCTTCATATTGCACACAGCAGCTTTTACCAATGAGATTAATCCTGTGGGAGCCAGGAACCCAGACTACAGGAAGCAGCAGGTGTCAAGCTCAGGCACTCCTCCTGCACCTGAGCCATTAGCTGTCAGGCTCCTACACATTGCATTTTGATACAGAAAATTTCACACAAACCTTTTCCTTATCAGCATCCTTCGCTGCTTTTTTCTCTTTCAGTTTCTCTTGGTAAGTCCTGTAGTTCACATGTGCCTTTTTGGGTGGCTACAACAAAGATTGGGAGGGATTCTGCTGATTAAATCTTCAAATGGGTTCAAAAATTATTCACACACTTGCACAGAGAGTATTTTTCATGTGGTAGTGGCAAAACATTAAAAATGCTTACTTCCTTTTGGGTCAGAGGAATGGACCTAAAAGATGTCAGGTAGTCACAAATTATATCTTTCTTGGTGAAGACAGCAGAGAGACAATAATGTTCTGTTATCATTACCACAAGGTTTACATATATACTCTGAGCAAGGAAAACCAATCCACTTCCTAAAAAACACCTAAAATATTACTTTTTTTCTTTGACACTAGTTTTGGTAAACTAAAAACTTTTCTCCATCTTTAACTCACTGTGAGAATGAAGTTTTAAAAAGTGAGCCCCTCTCTCCAACTATTTATTTTTGAATGACCTGATTTAAAATTAGTAAATGTTGTTTTTCAGCCTGATCAGTCATATTTCATCTATACTACTTCCCTGATAACACAACCATACGAATTTTCCAATCATCTACAGAAGACAGACAAGACAGAACAGATGATATAAAACTAAGAATGAAGTGGAAGAAGGGTCACAGCAGGGGATTTTCTGTTTTAAAAGAGTAATACCAAAGCCCCTCATGTTCTTTTCTGCCCTGTAGCAGCTGGGTGACCTCCAGCACAAACCAACGCAGAATCACCTTGGCTCCCAGCATGATAGCTCGCTCCTGTTCCCAAGCACGTTGCTCTTGCTTCTTGTAGCCAGTGATTCCAAACTTGTGCACTTCCAGGCGAGCCTAGAACATCACAGAAAATTGCAGGCATTTCATAATGTCCAACTTGTTGTAAAGTCATGCCTGGCAGAGTGCAACAAAGTCCTGAGGAAATCCTGGCTAGTACTAGAAATTGGCATGCTATAAAATAAAACTAACTGAGTTTGGAGATATACTGCAGAGCAGATAACCACTGTCCAACTAATGTCTGGATGATGAGGACTGTCAGAGGGACAATTTGCAATTGTCCTCATTTCATGTAAAGTAACACATGGAATGTAATTCCTCCATGTAAAATTCAGCACTTAACCACTGAGAAACATGGATGGGCAGAGGGTGGTTTGACTACACACATATGTAGAGTTAACACTACACAAGCAGACCTTGGCAAAACCACTAACGAAGCCATAAGCTTTTTAAAATCAGAGATTAAATCCCCACCCTTCTTAGCAGTACAGAGTGCCATGTAGAATCTCCAGTGAGAGATTCCACCAGATCACAGCACATCCCTGAGCAGAGATGAGGCACATAAAACAACGTGCCCAGATCTGTAAACAAATTAGCAGCTAAGGTGGCCAATGCTAGTTATGCTCATGTAAGAACAGATGAGAATAAAAAGACAAATTGAAAAAGCCTTTTGCTGTTTCAAAAACAGATGCCAATACATTTTTTTTTCCCTCCCACATGAGATGTCAGAGATTTAACACCATAGGCCTGAAAGAACTATGCTAAACATTATGGGAACTCAAGTGCTTTTACACAACCCCCTCAAATTCTCATTGGAAGATCAGAAAGAAAGGCCATGGAGTTGTAACACACCTCTCTCCACATGGAGCAGTTGACTGCTGCCAGCCTGCTCCTCCTTTGGCGTGGCATGTAGCCAGAATTACCTATTAGGAAATCCTTACCTACAAGAGATAGCCATTTTTGGAAGGGTTTTCCATCAGTCCCACTGTAGCTTTCTCAAGTATACCCATACACATAACTGTACACTAAACTAGTGACGTTAGTCTGATCCTACTGACTTACCTTTTCGAAGTTAAATTCTTGTCTGACTGCATTTTTCTCTTCATTCACTATTTGGGTCTATAAGCAAAACAAAACATTTCCAATTAATATGACAAGTCACATCAGTTTAAATGTTGATTGGGATAGCTTTTTGAAAAACAGTGAAATGTAAAGTCAGTTGCATGGAAGAATACACAGGTTTCCAGCAGTTTTTTTTCCTAGCTTTATTACTTGGATCTATTAAAACAGACAGTTTCAGTGGCATTTTTCTAAGTAAGTAAAACTGTCACATGTGAGCTATTCATCACTCATATTTCCATTTCCAAACCTGTACCAAACAGCTAATGTAGGATAGGATATGGATTTTAAGTCTTTTTTTTTTCAGACAGAGTAGTGGTAATAGCGCACGTACTCACTGCTGGGGCAACATGCAGAGCAAGCTTAGTTCCTAACTGCATGGACATATATTAGTGTCCCTATGCAGCTTCACTAATGCCAGAGAAACAGCTCCAAAGGGTGCAGTCAGAGAGTGGCAGAACCCACTTAGCACAGACTGAAGAAAGTACTTGCTCAAAAAGAGCTCAGTGAAAACTACATCTTTTCTACACCACGATTTACACAGAGACTTTTCATCAGCAGTTCTCAGTCTGGAGGGGGACTCTCCAGGGGGAACAGATTATATCTTAGAAAGAAAAAGAAGCACAAAATCCCCGGGGAGAGAGTTCCATGCTTGCTTGTTACAGCAGTGTCCCACATGGGACACTGTGGAGCAGTTACAAATCTCCCAGGGTTATTTTAGACTGTCTGCTTTCTGATTTTAGGGAGGATTTGCTGAGCCACCTCTCTGAGTGGCAGCTTTGCCCACTCCCAAGCATGCTGATCCAGGCAGGCAAACTGCCATCTGTTCAAGAGATTACCCTGTTCACCTTTCCTGTTTGCTCCCAAGGGTACAATCCACTCAGAGGAAACAGGAGTACTACATAAGCAGTCAAGCTAAACTGAAATATGTTTCATGCATTTCCTTTTCACTTTCCAGAACCTCAGGGCACAGTGACTCACAGGTTCAGGCCCAAGGGTTACACCAGGGCTTCCCTCTGCATCCACTACAGCCAAACTCCTCTCAGTTCTGCACAGGCTTCTATATAGAATTGTGATTTCAACCACAAATAAACCCAGTTATCTTCAGAGCATTTTGTTAACAAGCCTAACACCAGTATTTTCAGGTAGAAAAACTTAAGCTATAAAAATATTAAGAAAATTTTTAGAGGAAAACTTGCTGGAAAAAGCACAAAAGTTTATAGATTCAAACAACTGCTTGAGTCCCTTGAAGTTCCCATTTCCAAGCAATCAAACTCCCAATATCAGTAAGCCTCTCTGAATTCAAGACAGCCATATGTTGGCCCATCAGAGCTTATTTTAGAATAGGCTTCTGATGTTATGGCCATAAAGACAACTCAAGGGAAACAAGCAGAGAAGATATAAAATCTGGAGACCAATCAACCCCTCTGCTCAGCTGCCAGCCAAACCTATCCAGACCTTCCAGTTGAAGCAACTCAGCTACAGGTTTCAGTAGTGCAAAGCAGTTTAGCAACGACAAACCAAACCAGAGGACTGAGATCTAATGCTGTCAAGCCTTCCCCCACTGACAACCCAACACCAATCCGATCCTCCAAGACAAATGCTGTTGTCAATGGCCCAGTGCTGCTGTGATGCCAGAGAAGAGAAGCAAGTTCTGGCACCTCACATCCACAGCTACTGACAGGAACAGAGCAGCACACAAAACTCCTGGGCACTGAAGTAACCAAGAGGTTCTGCTTTCCATTCCTTTCACTTCTTGCTGTAACATCAGGCCTGTCAGCAAATCAATTTATTTTGCTGAAATGCGCCTATTTCAAATACAGGATTCTTATCCAGAGGTCTTCTGAAATTGCAAAGAAATGGTCTTCAAGTCCTGCCCCCTCCCCTGCTTCATCCTGCCCCTGTTTTCAGCAGTCCCACTGGAAATCAGCAGGACTAGATACCATGGAGCTAAGCACGCGGATCGCGAAAGCATCCTTCCAGGGAGCTATATCAGCAAGAGGGACAAACCTAGGCACGGCACGCCGCGCCCAGG
>VXBB01003825.1:185811-205597 GCA_013399915.1 Illadopsis cleaveri
TCTCTGAAGGGGAATTACGACGCTCGGCGCAGTCTGTCCTTCCACCCCTTACCCCCGTTTTGCGTCCCAGGGGAAGCGGGGACCGCGCTCCGGACGGAGGGATGAGGCCTTTCCCGGGACCGGACGTTTCCCCTCACCAGTTCACCGTCCCGCGCGCCCTCGGTCTCGGCTGCTCCTTCACTGACTGTCGTGTCAGTCGCGACAGCCAGAGCTCCCGAGCACCGCAGCTCCCCTCGGAGCTGCTGCGGAAGGCCCGCCGGCTCAGGGGAGCTGGGAAGTGTCTGTTCCCTACGGAGGCAGGGTCCCGGAGCGGCTCTCGGGGGCGGCAGGTGTCCAGGCACCGGGCGCTCCGCAGGGCTTCAGCCCTGCAGCAACCTGTCCTGCCAGCCATGGTGAGCCCAGCGCTGGGAAGTTGTCGTGGGGATGGAGTGGCCAAAGCGGGATATCCTGGAGTGAAAATTACTTTATTGACCTTGTGTGTTCCTTGCAGCTCCTGTGCCAGCCTCCAACAAGGTTTGGAGTGCTAAACCCCACCTTCCTACAAGCTTTTGGAGGAGGGGACTAGGGAGAGAGAGGAGCAACTCCTTGTTTCGACAGATATTCCCAAACTTCTCTTCTGTGTCTTGCCTGTCTGTATGCTGGTATCCCAAGGGCATTGCGAGCACCGTTGTTACATTGCATATCCTAGTTATATGGAAGCAGAGAAGTTCCAGACTCCTGCTGTTTTGCTTTCATACTTCACCACTGTGGCAGTAGCAGTGCATGTCACTCAATTTTCTGATATCCAGGTTTTTAACAGTGTTTTTTCTGAGTGCGTTGTCCACCGGCTGGCAAGTGAAGCTGGAACAACAGCTTGGCTGTAATGTGTAAAAGCACACTTACAAGTCTTTAGTGTTTGATGAAGTGTGTGGTTTGGCTCCCTCAGTGCTCCTTCAGAACAGGGCGTAAAAATAACTATTGCCATGGAGAGAAATCAGTTGCATATCAAGTTTGAAAACATCAGACAAAGAGTAGAAGCAGAGAAGTGATTTTTCAATGGGCCATGGCCCTTGCAAAGCTCTGCTCACCAGACTTGTGCTGGGGAGCAACTGTGGCAGCGTGGTGACTGCTGATGTGGCTGATGATGCCCATGCTGAATGCTGGGTTTCTTTGTCTGGATTTCATGTAGTTGCAGATTGCAGGATTTGAACTTTTGTAACTGACACAAACGTTGCCTAGATTTTCTGAGCAATGACATGTCACATACTGATCTGAGTAGGTGATACTTAGCACCAAATAGTATTTTCTGCTACTGTTCTGTCTTTTTTTGTCATTATGGAAAATAAAGTATTTATTTCTGTTTTATTTTTAATCAAGGGGGTTGATAGAAAGTGTCAACAGCAACAGATGGCTAACAGAAACTATTTCCAGTCATCTTAACAGAGCTTACTCAGCTCTTGCATAATACTAATCAGTTGAAAGCTGTGAAAGAAGAGAGGTTGAAAGCTGTAATGTTAAATCACACAGGACAAAAACGCCTAAAAGTTTTGCATTAGTAGAGGTCTGGGTTTAGTACCTGTATGGGATTGTTTGAAAGTCCCTGGGGAGTTTGTTTTGCAGTTACTGTGAGGTAATTCTCTAAGCTGCAGTTGTGGAAAGAAAAGTTATACAATCTACTGAATGCAATTATAGTAGAAAGAGAGTCTCCAAATTTGCCTGTCCTGTGTGGGTAAAAGAATTTGAGAAGGGCAAACATAGTAGGATTTATGTCTTCCAGTAAAACAAAATTGACTTTTGATACAGATGAGACTTTGAAGGATTTTTTGTCATTGTTAAGTGGAGATATTCCTGATTTGAAATTTTTTGTTTTGTTCCACCAAATTACCTTGTGTTGATGAATGGACAGGAGCTAAAGGTTTGCTCTCTACTAAATGTCAGCTGCTCTGATAGTGTTGCTGATGTGGCTCTGCTTGGCTGGCGGTGAAACCCGACTCCCTCTCCCAAGGTTGAAAACCCAGCTGACACTGCTGGGCCTTTTGCTTATCTGTTGCTGGTGTTCCCCTGTGTGTTTGCTGGCCAGGCTTTCCACTTAGCACCAGAAAAGGTCACTGTAAGAGCTCAGGAAACATGTTTTATCCTTCATTATCAGATTGGTTCTGCACTGGTCATATATAGAAAGAGAATGAATGAAAAGGTTGCCAGTGCTACCCTTCAGGTGGTACTGTGGAGGAGGACATAAGCATTTTTATTTTTAGTATCTTCCAATTAATATGCCTGGTCATTACTAATACTTCTGTATTTTTGTTTCACAGAGGCTTACTCCAGTTGTCTTACATATCTGGTGGCTGTGGCTGCTATTTTGAAGTTTAGAGAAATACAATTTCAATCTTGGGAAGACTGAGGAGTCATTCATACAAACTGTAGTGGTATAGGAGATAATAGGAGACATCTCTCTCCAGCACAAGGGTCTATTGCCTCAATGGGAAGAGTTTTGTCTCTGAATTTTTTTGCAGGATGGATCCCCAATTAGTTCTTGATGTCCTGGGTTTTTTTCCTGCTTAGCAGTGGTACTGGTTACTCAGAGGCTGTGCTCTCTTTTTACCTATGTGTGCACCATGTTGTGGTCATGTGGCTGACAGGTGGTTTTTTGTTGTTGTTTTTTTTTAATTTGTTCTTGCCTGATAACATTTCATGTACCTTACCTCCAAGCTTTGTGAAAGCCACGAGTCACCAAGGCCCCAGATGCAACTCTTAAGTAGCAGGGATTATTTTCTGTGTGTTGATGATTTGGTTTTTTATAATGTCAATCATTGTCTTAATGAAGCTGTGAGAGTTGGAATCAAAAGCCTTTTAGTTAATACCTATTAATCACCGAGAGGCTGGAGGCAAAGCACTTCAGCTTTAAAAACCCATGTCTTCTCTCAACTTCTTCCTGTTGGGTGGAATTAAGTAATGTGGCACTGGGTGATTTGGGGATCTTAGCAGTTGGAAGGGATTAGGGTGAGGGGTTTTTTTTACGGGGGGGGGATATTTGTTTGTTTATTGATTTTGCTTTTTTAGTTTCTTTCTGGATGAGTCTTCCAAGCAGGTGGTATTGGTTCCTACAGCCACAGAGTGTAGCATGAAGATATTAGTGAAAGCTAAGAGGAAGCCCCAAATGTTGCAGAAGTATTGCATGTCATTATTTTGGTGCTGTAGCCAAGCAGGTCACCAAATAGCTCGAGACAGTGTCTCATGCTTCATTTGTATGTTCCTAGCAGAAAGAGCTCACTTCAAAGAAGAGAGATGAGTTTGAGGATATCTTGGAGGAGCGACGGTTGTCCAGTGACTTGAGATACGCAATGAAATGTTACACCCCCGTGATCTACAAGGGACTTTCACCTTGCAAGCCAAATGCCATCAAAAGTGCTGTTCTCCAGTCAGAGCAAGTTCAGTATGTTATCAAGCAGGTGAGTCTGAACAATGAGCTCTAAGATGAGGTGGATTGAACACAGCCAGACTTTATGTGGTAGCAGGGGAAAAGAGGTTGTTGCTGACCTCGTTAAAATGATAATTGTACTTTGGAAGATGGTCCAGTAAATAAATAATTCTCTTTTGGCAGAAAAAAAAAAAAATACTGGACTTGCCACTAAAACTGTCATGTTCATGAAACAGTGTTTTAATTTTGCATATACAACACTTTACTGTTAATTTATCCAGTTTTTATCTTTTTTTTTCTTTCTCCTCCTACTCCACTGTTCTTGCTGCTGAGCAACATTGTGAAAGACATTAGCACTCTTCTTCTTAGCAGACATTTTTGTACATTGAGGGTGTCTTGTAGGAATTTTATAGGTTAATGATGGATTTATCCACTAAATGCTACTTTCACTAAAATGAGAGTTATATTTCACAGATAATTCTTTGAATTAGAAACACTGTTTCAGATGTAACCATATTTTTGTTTTAATATGAAGGGCAGCTACTACTTTATAACTAATATTTTATGGTTAGGCTGGCTGATAGTTTGCACTGTGTTTAAGTGCCTGAAATAAGTGTTTGTGTTAGTTAGCAAGGTACCTAATTTCAATATCCATAAAAAATAATTCCAAGTGTGTAGAAATACATAGGATGTTTTGGTTAGTCCTGAGTGACAGGCTATTGTAAATTTTTTCTATTTGTTTCTTTTAATGGCAAGTATTATCTGTGATACATCAAGATGTGTTATAATGTGACAGAGTGAAGTATGTCACTATACACCACAAAGTAGTTCTGTTTCCATTATGGGTTACTAAGTAGTATGAAAGCCAAAAAAATCTTTAAACTCTAGATACATTAAAAAAATTACTGAAAGAAAATACTTTGCAGAGGATTTGACAGAAAGATGTTTGTGTGATGTTTTCTTCTGAAGTGCTTTTTTGATAGAAAATGGTTTTGATTGATGTTTTCTGGGCTGGCATCAAGTGGTTGAAGGGAGTTAGCAGACCTGCCATTGCAGCTGGTTACCAGCTTTGCACTAGAGATTACTGGAAGTTTCTAACTGAGAGTGTCCTGGGCAATGTGCCCAGCAGTCTATGATTAGGGTCTTTCCTGCCTGGGCAGGGTTTGCACAGCTTTACACAGGAGTACTAGAATTTGTTCTTGTGCCAAATTGTTGAGGTTACTAAAGTTCAGTGTGGGAAGTTAAGGTCATTTGTTTGTTTTAGCTTGCTATATGTCACTGAGGTTTTTTGATTTCTGGTTTTGGGAAATTCTTAGTTCTGTAGTGGATTTGCCCTTAAATCCCACAAGTGAACTGTATGGTAAGCCTTTTACTGGTGAATGAGAACAGAATCTCTTCCTGCTGAATAACAAGAAGAATTTTTTGGCTTCCTAAGCAAGACTGATTTTCTCAGGCTTAAGTGGAAGCAGTTTTTGGCTTCTTTAAGCGGCAAAAATAATCACTTTAGACTACATGTGGAAATACGTAGGATGATGGGTAATGCATTTAAGAAAACACAATTGACCTAATAGATATGTTAGTAAGGTATATGGAGGTAGATTGGAGGAGATTGATTTTCTCATATGTCGCAAAATGAAAATAATAGATAAGCAGCACTGGCTTCCAAACAGAGACGTGCTTTTTTGGAGGCTTTTTCTTCCACCATTCCTTTCCTTTCCTCCTCTGTGTTAAGTAAAAGTCATGTTCCTTATTCCATAACAGTAAAAGGCTTAACTTTTCCATTAAATATTTCTAGACTCAAATACCAAACTGGAGGGATGACCATTATTTAAGTCTGTTTCAAGGAACTTCAAAAGCGAATGTGTATGGCAACAGAAGAAAGATCATTTATATGCACAGTTGGTAGAGACAGTGCTTTGTGTGCAATTCAGCTATTCATTGCCAAAGGAATACATTACAAAGAAATGAAGTGTGATAGGGCTGAGATTCTTTGTAAACTCTAACCCAAATGCACTTAAAATATTTACATTTTGACTGTCTTTACAATCATAGGTTTCATTTTACTATTGAAAGAAAAATGCACAGAGCCTTCTTCAGTCTGATAATATAGGAGATATTCTTTGAACTTAAATCTCCTCTGAATATGCTACAAGTTAAAGCCATAATATGGTGTGTTTGGGGGGAGCATTGTTGTACGCCCTCCCCTCGCCATTGACATCTAAGCTTATTTTGGTTTTTGAGCAGTCTTAACTTGGCTTTGTCGTGTTGACTGGCACCAAACAGATTCTGTATGATTAGATCCATGCCTATCACATAAAACAAAATCTTGTGGACTATTGCAGTAGTTCTCCCATAGCAGCTGTGGCACATTAGAATGGTGTGCATGGGCAAGGGGCAGGGAACAACTTCTCACTGCTGTTTTGTTTCTCCTTAGTTAGCAAAAGAAATGGGAGAATCACCTGATATTATTCAAGAAGAAGCCACAGAAATCCTGGATGAGATGGGCCACCGTATGCAACTAGGAGCTGTCAGATTTTTTGCCTTCACTCTGAGCAAAATATTTAAACAGCTTTTCCAGAGAGTTTGTGTGAATGAAGAAGGAATGCAGAGAGTGAGTACTGGTGGGAGGAAAAAGTTAAAATATTTTCAGACCAGTCACTTGGACAAGATCTCTAATCATGAAATAACAAGTGTGAAAAATACCCTGTGGAAAAAAAAAACAAGACTGCACTCACTTCTGTTTATTTGTGCATTTCTTAGTAAATGTGGGAGGAAAGACAGATCATATGTAAGTATTTTAGAGGGAAACAGCTGTCAGGATTTTTTGTATATTTTCCAAATGCTTCCTATGGTAAGGAATACCATGTGCCTGTGATTCTGTTAGATCAGCCGCTGAGAGAGTGTTTTCTGTCTGATCTTATAAAATAATAATGCATTTGGCTAAATTGGGGGTCACAGTATGATGTTACATGGCTGAGTTGACTGGCTGTTCAGCAAAACCCTCATACAACTCAGAGTGGTGAAACACTGTGCACCTCTGAGGCAGGAGATGCTTTAGGGCTTCCTCAGTTTCCGGGAACCATTGTCCCCCTGCTTCATTTCAGAATATTGCTGTTCTGGAGGGTGCAGTGCATTCCCTGGAAGTCAGCAATGTCAGTCCTGACATCCCCTATTTGGTTTCCCATCCCCATCAAAAGGGATTGGAATTAGACTATCCCATGACAGAGTGTCCCTAGTTTTTGCATCCTCTGATGCTTGTGAACCTCAGGTTACTACTCTGGAAACAACTGCTCCAAATTTCCTGTGGGTTCAGTGCTCAAAGAGGTATCAATTGTGTGAACAGAGAAACAACCCTCAAGCAAATGGGGTTTTGTTTGCCTTAAGCCCTGTGCAGGTCTGTATTTGCAAATTTCAACAGTCAGTAAATATTGGGACAACGTTGTTTGCCCTGTTCTTTTTCAGTTGCAACACGCCATTCAGGAGCATCCCGTGGTGCTGCTGCCCAGCCACCGAAGCTACGTGGACTTTTTGATGCTGTCTTATTTGCTCTACACATATGACTTGGCCTTGCCTGTCATTGCTGCAGGAATAGGCAAGTATGTTTTTGAGCAATGTTTTCAGCATTCAGAGAATTGGTTGCATTCTCTGGTGACTGCAACTATAAGTAGTTGTGTTTAACTTCGGCTCCAAATATATCTTGTTAAATCCTCCTTGGGTGAGGTGCTTACAGTGTCTGAAAGCTTCTCTTTGGTGCTGAGTTGTGTCAAAGGTGAATTTTTTTCATACCAAGTTTTCCCAGAAGTACCCCATCTTTAGACCTGAGACTGGGGCAAAGATAAGGGTTGTGAAGAATACTTCTGTTTTCTTCCATAGACTGGTAACAGGCAAAAACTTGCCCAGGTGCTACTGTGGATGCAGAACTTTTTGTGATACTTCATACAGTTTAAAGTGCAGTCACAGCAGCCAGATACGAAGTACCAGACACCTCATGCTTGTTTCTGATGTGACAGATTCCTTTGAAGTATGGACACAACTTTGTGACATGCTGAGAGCAGAGCTGACAGGGAAGTGATCAGGATTTTGGGCATACTTAGTTGTAAAGCAGATGAAGCCAGTATATTTGTGAGAAGCAATTCTTGAGGGCTTGAACAATTAATGTGTTCCTTGTTAATGTGCTTTTTGATAATGTGGATGCTGTCAGCATTTAACTTAGCAATCTGATCTTGGAAGTCACAGGTATCAAACTAGTCTTCTAAGCAGACTGGAAAACACCTCAGGTCTGGTGCAGCACTGTAATATGCACATGTAAGCTAGCAGAGATCTTGGAACCTACTGCTTTGCAGCAGTCTGCTTTTCCAGTCAAGAAGTTAGGAAGACAAATAGAAGCTGTGAGAATGTGCTTGCTGTGGAAGATGAGATTTCTCTGGTCTTTGAGTTTGCTGCATCTGGGTGATGCAGGTTAGATTCACAAGTCGATGTTTCACAGCTGCCTTGATCAAGGTCTTGCAATTTGCCTGTTGTGTATTGTTCAGAATCTGCTCACATGTTGTTATAGGTATTGGTGTAATCCTTTGCTGACTTGGATTAGAGTATTTTTGAGTTTTGGACACCTCAAAATAGTATCCTAAAATACTATTAGTTTAGCTTACAAGGATTTTTTAAATGATTAACATTTTTTGAATGCTTTGGGTGCTTCAGGGTCAAAGTTCTAAAGAATTACGGGTTTGTCACTTGATACTGCCTGCACGTGTGTGTTATTTTAAATTCCTCTGGAGAAAATACAGTTCTCTATGGTTGTAGTTGTATTTCATAACTGCATATCATGTCAGAGGTTCACAAGATGTGATTTACAAACCACAAACTTTGACAGTTTGTCAAATCAGCACTTGTGCTGAGTGGAGAGACTCTCCTGATATAGGTGGTAAGTGCTTTTGCTTTGTCAGTTATCTCTTGGCTTCAAGCATACACAGAGATCTGTGGGGATTAGCTAAGGGAAGGTGAACAGTTGCCAGTAATTCTCTAGTACATCTTCATATAGTACATTAACAGGAATCTGAATTCATATAGAATGTTCATATAGAACATAGCTGGTGCTGGGATGATGTTTCTGACACCTGTGACATCTTCAGGGCAGTCCTTGTCAGTGTAGCAACTGGAAATGTGAATTTATTTGACCGACTGAATATCTGTTCTCCAGTGTTTCATGGATTGGGGCGGCAAGGAGGTTGGAGTGGCACGTTGCCAGCTGATGTGTGGACTTGTTTTAAATGTTTCCATAGGAACTTTGTTAACATTAAGTGTTTTTTCCTGCTTTTGACAAATTAACCATTGATTGTCATTGCTTAAAAGTGAAAAACTATAAAATAATTATAGCTGGTGTGGTGTACATCCCTCAAAATGATGAGTCAGGATCATAGATGGTCTAATATAGTTTAATTGGCTGCCTGATTTCTGTCTTGTGGGATATATTCAGTAGGAACTGCTTTTTTCCAAAGATGAGTGAGACAATGTACTTCAGAGACTTAGTTTTCACTATGAACTCCAGCCATCTAAATTATGAAAATAAATTGCTCTAAGTGAATGCAGCTTAAAAAAATGGAAAGCATAATATGCTATTCTTGTCTATATAAGTCTTGCTAGACAATTTGAAAGCAAATAAATGTGTTGGCAACAATGGAATCCTTGAAAAAGATCTTCTGTATTCGGTATTCAGTGTGCTAGAAATATTGTGGTTGATTCTGCTGGCTGATACTAGTCAATAAATTTTGTGTGTGTGGTTTTGTTTTTTTCTTTGATTGTTTTTTAGATTTCCTAGGAATGAAAATAGTTGGTGAGCTGCTACGAAGGGCAGGTGCCTTTTTTATGCGACGTTCCTTCGGTGGGAACAGACTCTACTGGGCAGTGTTTGCTGAATATGTAAAAACGATGCTAAGGGTAAGTTGCTGAACTCTCAAAATGTCTACTTAAGAAATGCTCTGTTGGAACAATTCTTGTGAGATATGCAGGATGTCCTGGCTGTGTGATTGAAAGTCTTCATGATGATCTGATGAAGTGCTTTTTACCTCGGATTTGCTGTAGGTGAAGACCATGTATGCGCTCTGTTATTATTACACAGTTCAGTAAGTGGTAAACAAATTACTGCTCATCAGTTGCTTTGGGTTGTGTGCCCATATCCCATGACAGACATGATATTTTTGTTAATTAAACTATATGGAATGGCAAATACAATGGATTAATGTAGGCTTACAGATGACTGAAGTTAGATCTGTGTGTCATTAAAAAAGCAACTTACTTACATTTGAAGTACTTAAAACTATTTGTGAGCAATAAAGAAAAAATGTTTTTTCTGACTAGTTGTTTGTTTGTTTGTCTACCTTTGAAGAGTGGCTATGCCCCAATTGAATTTTTCCTTGAAGGGACTAGAAGCCGCACTGCCAAGACTCTGACTCCAAAGTTTGGTATGTTTATTTAAGATTTGGAACTTTTAATATTATTAGTGTTTTCATAAGTGACTATTTGCTTTGTAAGTTCTTTGGATAGAAAGGGATGTTAAAGTAGAGGGAAATTGAAGAAGTCTGTCAGAGTATGGAAAACACCATGGCTGGGTTCCAAGACCATACAAAGAACAGCAATACATTTCACTTGCACTTGACTGCTTTTTGCTCCCTTTGCCCCATTGTGTACCAAATTCAATAACTCTTCACCCTTTTCTTCCTAGACAATAGGCATCCCCTGGCCAGCAGAGAAATATTGTAGTTCTAACTTTAAAAGTAATGGGGAATCTTCAGAAGGAAGATGCTGTGCAAGCCCAGAGCAGTGCTGCTGAAAAGAGCACAAATATCTGTCCAAGACTGTTGCTTCCATTTATCCTCTGTTTTAAGGCTTGGGCAATGTCTTTTGCTTCTGCTTGCTTGAAGAGAGAACAGGCCCAGTGCACACCTATTAGCAGTTTCTAAAATGCAAAAATATCCTCTTCAAAGTTAAATTGCAATTGCTTTTCCCTCTTTGAAAGAGACAGGTGATTCATGTTGGTTTTTTTTCCCAATTGACAGGTCTTCTCAGCATTGTGATGGAACCCTTTTTCAAACGTGAAGTCTTTGACACATACCTTGTTCCCATCAGTATCAGCTATGAGAGGATATTAGAAGAATCTCTCTATGCATATGAACTCCTAGGAGTCCCAAAGCCCAAAGAATCTACATCTGTATGTAAATTCCTTGAGAACAGAACATAAGTGGATGTATAGACACCCTGGAGCACCAGAATTTAAATTTTCCTCTTCCTGTTTTCCTAGGGGTTGTTAAAAGCCAGGAGAATCCTCAGTGACAATTTTGGTACCATACATATCTACGTTGGCCAGCCAGTGTCCCTTAGAACCTTGGCATCTGGGAGGATCAATCGGTGCCCTTACAATTTGGTTCCCAGGTACCACGTCTTTCCACAGAGTATGCACAGGAAAAACATTTGTTTAGTCTTACACCTATGTGAACTAACTAAAATGTGCTCTTGTACTTTGTTCTCATCTTCTCTCACCTCCTTCCATCTGACTGTTCAGACTGCTGAAGGTGTTTGTTCTGAGAAGAGGCTTACTGTGCTTGTGGCTGGGTGTTTCTGAAATGAGTTGTTACTTGTGGCTTTCCCTGTGTTGAGAAGAGGCCCCTTTAAAATTTAATGGTGATGCATGAACCAGGCAAAGCTGCGTTTTCTGAGAATGTGGTGCTTTTGCCACTTAAAATTTTCACCTTCCTTTCACTTCTTGCATTATTCTTGCCCTTCTCTCACTTCTTGCAAGCTGTTAAGTGACTATGTGTCAGGGAGCTGTAGTGTTGACTGGATTGTGTTGCCTGTGCAATTTTTCTCTGTAAAACATAATGCTTTGAATTTTGTTAGGAGATAGCAAATGTACAGCATCAGTACAGAGGTCTGTGCTTCAGGTACTGTCATGCAGCTACTGATGTTTTGCTCTATGCTTCTGTTTTACCTAGCACATAGAATCACCCTGCTGTAAAGTTATGGATTTGGGAGCAATATGGAAGAAATAAAGGGGGGTGATTTCTATTTGACTTTTTGAGCTCTTTACCTTAAATTGCATTGGTTTGTTTTTTTTTTTCAGGCATCTTCCCCAAAAGCCATGTGAGGATATCCAAGAATTTGTCAGTGATGTGGCTTATAAAATGGAGCTCCTGCAAATAGAAAACATGGTTTTGAGCCCGTGGGTGCTAGTTGCTGCTGTCCTGCTCCAGAATTTGCCAGCCATGGAATTTGAACTTCTAATAGAAAAGACTCTGTGGCTTAAAGGCTTAACACAGACTTTTGGAGGATTCATTGAATGGCCTGGTATACAGAGAAAGTGTTATTTCTGTTCCTCTTGTTGCTTATGAAAGATAAATTATATTTCTATGGAAGCAGTGTATGGTAATAGCTTTACAGAATTCTTAGAGTTACAATTGGATTTGAGGATATGCTAAAAATCATGCTGAAACCTGACAGGGTTTGACTTAACCTTTGAAGATAATACTTTGAAAAACAGTTAGGTGGAAACAGAACAGATATTTTACTATTGTATCATGAAGTGGGGCATGAGAGGGGAATTTATAAGGTACTTTATTAGAGTACTAAGGTTTGTGTAGTGTCTGTCTTTCTGAACCATGTGTAAGTCACAGGCAGTTGCCTGATCTGCACCGGTTAATTCCTTGTAATGCTACATTTCCTACACCAACATCACCTACACTGACTAGAGTATAAGTTGTTACTGGTGCAACTAGCAGAAACAGATGGGTGGAGGAAATCAAAACTCTCAGTTTTCTGTTTATTTTTATTTCACTTTATCTCCAGAAACATTGACGACTTTTGGAGGGAAGGCTTCTTTGGTGGTTTTATTAATATACTTATACACACACACCCCCTTTTATATATATATATGTATGTATAATGTATATATTGGCTGCTGAAAGGTTGATTGTGCTTTCAAACTTTGTTTGACACTTCTCTCTGTGAGCCAGAGTGACACAGGCGATTTTGGAGCCTCAGGATGTAAGTAGTAAAGCTAGCAAAGAACAGCATTGTGCAATACAAGTACATTTACCTTTCAGCTGTAGGTAGACTTAAACCAAGGATCTTTGCTTTTGTAGTCCTTTGTATAATCAAGGATCCCTCTCACTACTACAGTAAAGATATAGGAATAGGCTATAAAAGGAAGAGGTATAAAAGAACTCTGTCACCTCTGGAAAAAACCCACTTATTTCAGGGATTGACACTATAGGGAATGCAGGCAAGGTCTGGTTCTGCCAGACTGGTAAAAGCAAGAATTTTATGGCAATATTAAACAACATTTAGAATCTTACTACACAGTAAACTGAAAAAACATACCACATTCAGGTTTGCTTATTTATTTTGTTTATTTTCTTAGCCACAGTGAGTAAGCATTTACTTTAGTAAAGTTGTGATGTTGTCAGGGAATAGCAAATGGGCATGGTAATGAAACGGAGGAATGACAACAGCTGAGTGGATTTTGTTGGAGTATAGAGACTGTGTTTGTTAACATTTTGGTTTGGATTGGCAATTTGAAAGAAGAAATACATTTTAATGGCCAGTTTGCTGATGCCAGCAACTACATGTACCCTCTCCATTCTTCAGTCTCCAAACAGGTTATTTCTGCCTTTGTCATGCTGGTTGGTTGTTGCAGGCAGAATATTTGCAAAATTTTACATTCAAAACAGGAACTGTGAAGTTACTTGAACAGAATTCTGCTTCCTGTCGTATTGAGAAACTTGTGAGCTTTAGCAAAACTGGAACAAAGTAGATTGAAGGAATAAATAATATGCAAGGAGACTCTACATGAAGTCTGTATAAAAGGAAAGGAATATGATGGGTTTTTTCTGTCAGAGGCTATATTGATTTGATAGGCCTGTGGTGCTGTGAACATGTAAAGTGTATTTTAGCGTTCAGTATGAAGTTTTTATTGCTTGCTTGTCAAATTGATTGCAGTTTGATGCAGGGAATGTTACTCATCGAGTAGGTATGTTATGTAACAATATTTATATTAAGACTTTTTATAAATTTAATTTGGGATGAGGCCTTGCATATGAGAGTTGATGAAAAAGTTTATAAAAAGACCTATATGTCTGATTCAAAACTTGTAGTGTTGGAAATGCTTAAGCAGAAATGTAGTCTCCATTTCCTTACTAATTAATGTATCCATCAAACAGATCTATCCTTTTTCTCTTTGGAGACTCAGAATACTTGTTCCAGAGACAAAGGAATAATTACAATTCGTTAATAAGTGGAACAACTCAAAGTGTTTTAATTATAGAAATGTCTAAAATTTGTTCTCTCCATGTCATACTATGCCTAGTTTGCCAATTCCTGGTATGATTATATTGAAACATTATATTGAATGTTTGGTGTAGTGTCTGAAATACTGGTACATTTTAGGCTATTTTCCTTTTGCAACTTCCTGAGTGTTGCATGTTCCTCCTAGATAACCTGTGTGCCAAAAAAGCAGTGCTGTCTGGCCTCGCCCTGCATTCCAACATCGCTCGCCTTGCCGATGGCCACGTGGTGCTGAACGACAAGGGGGTGGAGGACGGAGCCGTGGGGGAGATGGTCTTCGGGCACGCGCTGGCCGTGCTGATGTGCGCCACGTACAGGAACCAGCTGCTGAACGTCTGCGTGCGCCCCGGGCTCGTGGCCATCGCCTTGCACATGGCACCCAGCTTCAGAAAAGGTGCTCTGGGGCTTTGCTCCTTGTGCC
This sequence comes from Illadopsis cleaveri, assembly GCA_013399915.1. Taxonomy (NCBI): domain Eukaryota; kingdom Metazoa; phylum Chordata; class Aves; order Passeriformes; family Timaliidae; genus Illadopsis; species Illadopsis cleaveri. Next base: position 199,962 of record VXBB01003825.1, read on the forward strand.
ATCAGCTGGGAACGGAGCACGAGGTTCCTGGGACTACTAGCGGGAGCTATCTGAGACTGTTACACTTGGGACGTGTTGGGAGGGCATGGGGATATTTTACTTACATTTTTATTTGTTTGTTTACCCTTTGATCCTTTTGTGGGATTTGATTGTGGCATTTAATGCATGTTCTGAGAAGCTACAAGCCCCGTCTTTCCTTTTCTGTGCTTTGAGTACTTGCTGTTCTGTTGTGGTTTCTGCCATTGTATGTACGCTTTAAATATCAAGTCCGTATTTTATTTGAAGTAGGTACTCTCTTAAATAAGGAGTAAATGGCTCTTCACTTGCATTTACCATATTTTTTTCAGAGGAAGTCTACAGCTGCTTCAGCTTCTTGAGAGATGTTTTTTCTGATGAGTTCATCTTCTTTCCTGGCATTTCATTGAAGGTAAAAACATCCTTTATACAAAAATACTGATAGTAATGCAACCGACTAAAACAGCATCTGATTCCAGGGCTCTGCCAAACAAGTGTTTTGTGAAAAACACCTACAGGGATATGACCTTGATCTGTAAGTGGGAGGGAGAACTTAAAAGGGGGTCATTACATTGGTTGCAAAATATTGTCTGAATCCACAAGGTTGCCGATGCAATTTCTTTCCCCATTTTAGGTTAGAAAACCTAAAAGTTATGAAATTGCCCAATTCTGAACTATTAAAATGAACTGTAGCACAAGTTTGGCTTTTTTGCATAAAGCTACCAGTCTTCTAGCACAGATCTGAAAATATATGTTAAAACAGTCATTTCAATGAAGTGTAAATGCTGTCAGGGGTACAGCCTGTGAAGGTTTTTGAAGCGAGAGCTGTCCTAATGGCATAATAGTTTCCCTCTTAGGGTCTTTTGGAAGCTTTGCTTGCATCCTTTTTTGCTTGGAAAGAATTTCCCCCTATTTTACTTCCTGCCCCATACAGCCATCAGTCAGACAAAGCCACTATTGTTCCAGGGCTCAGTGTGCCTATGTGCACTCCTAGCACAGCTGGATACAGGCAAACTGGGAAAACTGCAGGCAACCAGCCCTGGCTCTCTGCAGGACTTGCTCTGTCAGTTTGTACACAAACCTGCTGGGTCTGAGCTGGCCTTAGTCCAGCCTGCTTGAAACGCAGGTGAAAGCAAGTTTATCAGTTAAAAAAAACTGATTCACACCCAATATAAATTGGTGTGTGTAGTTTTTATTTGGATTTTGAACTGATTACATGTGATTTTTATTAATGCTAAAAACAAATATATGATGATGGTAGTTATGATCTTTCCTGCATTAAAAAAGATAAATATAATTTTCACAAGAATGTTCAAGACTTGCAAATGTATTAAAATCTCATAGATTTTTATATGAGAATTATGCCTTTTTTAAAGGCTGATTGGCACCGTTACATTGTTTTATTTGTTAGCAATTGCTGCCTCTTGCAGCTTTTTTGAAATGGCAGAAAGTAGCTGGGAGCAGGAAAGTGGCTGGCTCTGACTGACTTTTCTGGAGTCAGATGAAAGAGTTGCTGTGATGCTAAAGGATCTTTTACCCACTCACTCACCCCTTTATTCATTCACGTGTCTGTCATGTCCTTGTCCCGTCCCTTTGTGGTATCTGTCCCCCTTTTGCCCATATTGGTGGTAAAATGGTTTTGTCCTTGACATCTCCATACTTTGTAACTTTTTGGCCATTTTGTTTCCTGTTTGGCAGAGGGCAGGTCAGTGATCTGTATTATCATTTACTGTGAACAGTGGACATAAGATAAGTCAAACCCTTAGTTTAAAAATACATAAATAAATAAAAAACACCCACAGGAAAAGATCCTAAACTGGACAACCTGACACTGTTTTGACACAATCCTGAGGGAGCTCAGGCTGGCTGTTGCAATAGCAGCCATTGCCACTTTCTTTGTGCCCAGGCCTGTTGTGCATTGAGGAACTGCTGTGTTTACGAACATGTTCCCATTGCCTTTTTATAAGGGTATTTTTGGGAGACAGGAAAATTTGGGTTCAAGTCTTTTGAGAACTGAGTTCAGAAATGAAAGTGGTGCCCTGTTGTGGTTTCTGTTGTTGATTTTGTGGGAAATGGTCGCTGCACTTCTGTAAATGTTAGAATTTTAACTACACATTTCTTGCCCAGGATTTTGAGGAAGGATGTTTTCTACTCACAAAATGTGATGCCATTCAAACGAGTCAACAGGAGATTTACCCTACTGACAAAGGAAGTGGTACAGTGTCCTTCTTGTCAGCTATGTTCAGACCTTTTGTCGAAGGTTATCAGGTATGTTGTTCTTCAGAAAATGATCTTTTTTTTTTCTTGTGTTTTATAGGGAAAGTAAGAGAGCTGTGATACTTCTGTGTAAATAGGCTGACAAATGCAAAAGTTAAGAAATGGCAATAATAAATCTTAAACACAACCCTCCCCCAAGGATCCCAGTTTTAGCTTTTGGCTCAGACTTGTCTAATTTACTAAAGCAATAACTACTGTGTAATGTGGTGGCTCATTGTGGGTTTATAAGATTCATAGAGAGTGTGCTGCTACCAGGTTTATTGTTTTTTTTTATGAGGAGCTCTTCCTTAATTCATTTTATATGGGCTGTCTTGCCAGGTGTGGAAATGAGTTTGCATCTCCTATCTGATAGCTTTTATGGAAGTCATTAATTCCATCCATATCTCTTTAAATTCTTCTGGTATTTCCAAGGTCTTAATAAGATTAAACATTTACATTCCTGTAGTAAGCAACGCATACAAACCCAGAAGGCTAAAATCTCAGGTAGGTCAATATAAGATTGATGAGACTGTAGATGTTTAACACAGTGGGATCTAGTTAGTGATCTGATGTGTGAGGTAGGTGAAACTGTACTGGTGTGCCCATCTCTTCTCATCTTCAGAACAGGTATTGCTTTAAAAAATTAAACTAGTTTTGGTTGTAAGAACAAGAATATAAAATTAATAACTAAGGTAGCTATTATAGAAATACTGAGTCTTATTTTAATGTTGGGATTCTCTTACCTGTAAAAGAGTAATAAAACTTTCAGATGCCCTATGCAATGGTACCTTTTGAGTTCTCTCCTATGCTTTTCAAAGTGGAATGGTATTACATACTTACAAGGACACGTCTGTTTATAATTCATTACCAGCTGACAATCTAAAAGAAAGGAATGCTCATTTTCTTGAAAATGTTAGTTAATTTTCAGATACCTCTCAAAGGAAATGAAAGAAGCATTTACTGAGAAGCAGTTTATACCCGGAGTCCGCAACTTTGTTTTTCAACTTCTCGAGAAGGGTGTGTACAGCTGTTATGCAATGTGATTTTACAAGAGTAACCTGTTGATTTAAAATTATAAAAAGTTTAATTGTGTTTCTACCTTCTCCATAGGGAGTACACAATGTTATGAAGCGCTGTCTTCTGACATGCAGAAAAATGCCTTATCAGCTCTTGTGCAACTGGGTGCAGTGAAAAAGAAGAAAATGTAAGTAATGTTAGATTTCTGGTGCATAGAAATCTTAGTGGCAATTCTTAATGTCAGAGGTCCTGGTAGTACAGTAGAACCCCAACTGCCTGAGCACTAGAGGCTGACTGGATTTACTGGAGTCATGGACAAGACCCTGTATTTCCTTTCTGTACATGATGTGGAAGTGGAATGGCATTCCCTCATAGTGGGAAGACTCCTGTGGGACCTAACAACAAAATTCAGTAACTCATTAGTAGGCTGCTTCTGGTTCCCTTTACCTTTTGGTATTCAACTTTCCTCCCAAGGCTCTGATAAGAAAAGAACAGCACTGCTTATTTGTAATACTGTGTGCTACAGTAAGCCTTGTCAGGCAATGTAAGCAATAATCAGCAATGCTACTAGTTTTGGGGCACTTCAGCACTGAACTCATCTCAAAGCAATTTAACTGAAAGCTTAATCATTTGAGTCTTCTTACACAGTTCATGGTTTATAGGCCTAGGATTAAAACCCACCTGTTGCTATTATGCATTATTCTGTTATCAAATGTATTTGTGTTGTGGTGCTTCTTAGTGTGTTTACAAGTATGACCATGGGAGTCCCCAGTACAACACGTCCCTGCAGAGTCTGGAGTGTTTCACAGAACATAGTTGGCAGCTCATGACCTGAGCTATTTCCTTATGCCTCTGTTCATGAAATGAATAGGTTAAGATAGATGTCTATAGCTAAATTCCCCTTTCAAGTAAAAGGAGTAAATTGAGTGCAACAGGATTTGGGGACTGTGAACAAAAGAAAAGATAAAGAAACCATGACTGTTCTTGAGTAGAAGTCTGACATGTCCTTAAATTTGATATATATGCTGGTAGGATGAAAAATATTATGTAATTATGAAAATATTTTAATTCAGATTATTCGTGTAGAAATGACTGGAATAAGAAATAGTTGTTGAATAAACTTTTTTTTTTTTGTAATTGTAGGCCCAATGGATTCACTTACAATGTAAATCAAGAGGCTGTTAGTAAAATCCTGGATATGTTTGGTAAGTGTTCTCTAATTAATTTGAAGACCACTTCTCAAGTTATAAATTACTTTGGACAATGCACATATGTTAGATGTAGTGCTTTTCCCCTAGTAGTTCCATAGATTTAACTGCATAAAAATCTTAGTAATATTTTTTAAAAATACTTTTCCTGGTGTCATTAGCTGCAGCTTTGAATCTCCTTTATTTATTTCACATACTCTGCAACCCAGTGGCTGAGGGCAGTAATGTAAGAAGTAGTTTATTGGTGTGGTGTTTATAGTGTGTTGATCAGAAGTATTTAATGTGGGGTTTTTTTGTGTTAGATGCTCGGATACCTGTACAGAAACCTGTGGCTGCACGACTCTAAAAGGTCCCTGATGCTGTGAGTGGATGCAAGCTCCTGCTGACAACACGGACCACTGCCCTGCTGGAGCAGGGAAAGATAGGAGCAGACAAGGTCCCCTCTTGCCCAGCCAGCCTGCAAGCATGGGAGGCACAGAAGTGTTTCTTCAGCTGGACAGCTCTCCATTGCCACTTAGGAATTGCTGCTGAGGAGCTTAGAGGTGTATGTACATCCTCACCACATTTTGTTTTTTAAAACAAATTAAACATTGTCTCTTCTACAAATAAATATTTAAAGAGATGTGCACAGCAAAGGCTGTCTAAATACATTTTTCTAGACTTGTAACAAGAAATGTGATTGGTTTCCAATATTTCATGGATGTGAAAATGTAACAGGGAACTAAAAGACTTGCTATTAAAATTAATATTTAGAAAAAAATATTGCTGGCTGGCTAAATGCAAGGCAAGGCTCTCATGAATGAAGGGCACAAATCAAACCTTGGGCAATAACTAGAACTGATAAATGCGTTGGGTTTTGTGTTTTGGTATTTTGTGTTTGGGTTCGTTTTGGTTTTGTTGTTGTTTTTGTTGTTTTGGGTTTTTTTCTTTTTTTTTTTAAGGCATCTTGGCATTATTTTAATTACTTAATGAATGTTGTATTTAAACATTGAATTAAAGCACCGTCTATAACATGTCTGTCGTCTCTTCCCCCCGTCTCACCGCTGCCCGCGCTGTCCACTGAAGTGGCAGAGCTCTGCCCTCATCTGACAAGGGTTTATTTTTCCCAGTCCTCTCCCGCTGCCGCGTTACAGAAGCGGG
>VXBB01003826.1:0-42797 GCA_013399915.1 Illadopsis cleaveri
AAACATGAAGAGGAATCCTGGAGGATATGTCTGCTAAGTGGACATGAAGGACTTGGAAGTTTAGAGCTGTCTAGAACAATGCACTTCAAAATCTCCTAAATGATCACTACAGTGAAGTGTATTGTGTTTCTCTGGAAGTTCCAGGGGACAGCAGGTCTGGGTAATAAATAGGTTGCAAGCAAAAAAATGTTAAGTGGAAGAGGTACTTCCTGGCAACAGTTCTTGATGGCTTGTCTTTCTGTGTGCCAAAATGAATATTCTGAAGGAATACAAATTATGGGAAGTGTTCTTTCTCCACAAAAACAATAAAAAAGGTAAAACATGAGAGTAGGGTAACTATGTTGGGATAAGTCTTTAAGTATTCACAGATGTGATTTAACCCCAGCTGCCAACTAAGCCTCACAGAGCCACACACTCTCACTCACTCACCCCTCTTCCCCAAAGGATGGGGGAGACAACTGGAAGAATGAAAGTGCAAAAACTCATGGATTGAGATAAAGGCAGTTTAGTAGGGGAGGCAAAAGCTGCACACAAGCAAAACAAAATAAGGAATTCATTCACCACTTTCAATTGTCCAGCAGGTGTTCAGCCATTTCCAGGACAGCAGGGTCCCATCATGTGCAACTGTGACTTGGGAAGACAAATACCATCAGTCCAAATGTTCCCATCTTTCCTTCCTCTCACCACAACTTCATACACAGACCATGACACCACATGGTGTGGGACATCAATCTTTGCTCAGATGGGATCAGCTGTCCCAGTTGTGTCACCTCCTGGACTCTTGTGCACCCCCAGCCTCCTGGCTGGTAGAGTGGGGNAGTAGGGGAGGCAAAAGCTGCACACAAGCAAAACAAAATAAGGAATTCATTCACCCCTTTCAATTGTCCAGCAGGTGTTCAGCCATTTCCAGGACAGCAGGGTCCCATCATGTGCAACTGTGAATTGGGAAGACAAATACCATCAGTCCAAATGTTCCCATCTTTCCTTCCTCAACCAGTAAAAATGCCTGTGAAAAATATACTTCCTTTCTGTGTAAACAAATATTTTGGGAATGTTTCAGACATTACTTGATAGGCAATTGCCATTAGTACTAGTATTTGTATGCTTACTATTTTGTGGGACTTCAGCACGTTTGCATAAAGAGCAAAATGCTGGAAACTAAAGGCAGTACTTTCTCTTGCTTCAACCTAGATTTTTCATTGTGGTGAAAGATACGAAGAATATAAATTTGAAAGCATGCCATATATAGCAAAAACATATTAAAACAAACTACTGCTTTCACTGTAACTTAAAGGCTCTTGTAGATGAATTCTCAAGTACATTCATTCTCCTGGTAAACATGAACTAGTCTCCACAAAAGTGTATTAATAGAAATATTGTATAGTAGTAAATAGTATCGTAGTAAATATTTGATGAACTGAAGGAAATTATTCTTTCCCGTGTGTATGGAGGTTTCTGTTGGACATGAATTGCAAAGGTATATTGCAGCCAAATCTAGGGTTATTCTACCACCAAAACGTTCTCATTTTACTAAGGTAGTCATCAGTGTCATTGTTCCTGAGCTCTTTGCTCACGTGTTGTATTACACTTGTGATGTGGAATTAGGAATTAATTAGGATTAGGAATTCTTCTGGATAGTCACTACCTTTGCTTGCTTGGTTGCTTTTTTAAAGGGTGAGCATAGCCCAGTCTTCCCTGAATCCTCTGGACACCACTTACCAACATTATTAGTTTCCTAGAAAAGTTTGTCTTTACCATCCATTTTGTCTATTTTTCATCTGCAGAAGGAAGAGGAGCTGGGAATTAATACAAACATACCCAGTGCCAGTCTGACTATGCTGATTCAGGTTGCCTCTTTGGGAAGGTGTGTGCGCTGTGAAGGCCCCAAAATACTCACCCATGTGCTGCAGACTGGGATTTACTGTGCATATTCCATATGATTACTCTGTGACCAGTCTCTGTGATCATTCCATGAACAAGACATGTGCTGTACCACTGCATGTGAAAGAGTTTTTGATGGCAAGTAAAAGCACTTTTTGAGACATGGAGAGGCCCCAGTCTCAGCACAAGATCAGATATTTTACCATTCCACCAGAGGATTTCAAACAAGCCGTGGGATTTCTCTCCTTTCCCTGTAGTTGATAATATACAAATGATACAAGGCTCAATGCAGCATTAGTGTCTTTAAGTGTCAGATAAGCAAACGAGCATTAGCTAGTTAAATAAACACACTAAACAGCCATATTTTGCTTCAACAAAGTATAGTGAACAACATTGCCCTTTAGGGGATATATAAAGTAGAACTAAGCTACTAAAAATGTAAATTTATTCCTCAGCATATTGCTGTTCAAACTGGGAATATTCAGACGTCTCTGAGGCATTGCTGGATAATTTTATCAGTTTATGGCCACAATACTTCAGGGCCAGATAATAATGTTAGTTCCTTAAAATGGAATCAGAGGAAAGCAATTTTTTCCTATTTGACAGTTTTGGAGGTCCCAAAGTCCTCTTCTGCTTGTCATCTTAATTCAACTTATCTCAGCCTGTTCAAAATTAATATATGGTGTCAGAAAACAGGGAAATATGAACCAAAGTTAAGTAATTCATAGTGTCATTTCCAATATGTTATTATCATATTTTTGTATCATATGTATTCTACAAAATATAGGACCAGCTTAACAGATTTCTGCACAGCAAGGTGAGAGACATTTTGAACTTAATGAGAATGTTACAATTAACAGTAGAACCAAACCCAGAATTTGGTATTTCGTGGTTGAAATTTATTCATTCATTTATTCATTCCCTCATACATTCATTCATTGAAAATGTTCACACTGACTTCCTTGGAAGCAGCTGTGCATGTTATATAAAGGAAATGTAATAAGGATGAAGGAACATGTAACATGGTTTCAATTTGATATTCTCCATATAATGTATTACTGTTTTGTTAAATAAAGTCTGATTTCTAGACCATTATGTCTTGATAGTTGGTGTAACCTTAAAAATAAGAACACCAGAAAAGTCAGTTCCACTCATATTCTGGATGTCAGGCTGGAATTACTTACAGAGAAGGAAATTAAGGTTATGATTCCAAAGAATTTTAAATATTATCTTTTAGATAATATTAAGGTGTCCAGAGAAAAGAATTTTGTTCCTGCCAGACAAGAAGAGACAAAATGTGCCACCCTCTTCTGCCAGTCCCCACTCCTCACATAGAAAGAGAAGAGGGCACACTGGCTTAATGCAACTAGATTATTTTAGCATTACAGTTAAAGGTTTTATTTTCTTCATATTTCTGGAGCCTGCTTTCTGCATTGATAATTATTGTAATGTCAATAATTATGAGATAGAATAGTAAAGCCCCCTTATATGCTTGTAGGACACTCTAAGTTTTAGCACTCAAAAGAGTACAAAAGAAACTTTTCAAATTTTGAGTTTGTTTAGTCAGTGTCATTTGATACAAAAATGCATAAATAATTATCTGCACCAGCTGTATCCCTGACATTGTCAGAGACATGTGAAATTATGTCTACTGTGTCTCATTCTCTACTTTGTACAAACTTCTTTCCCCATAAACTACAAAGCTTTAATAAATTGAATAAGCATGATGGAGAATGAGAAGAAGATTAATTGCCTAAATCCAAGGATGAAACTTGCAAGTAGTATAAAAGTAGTTATGAATTTATGAAAAGCTATGTATGTTAAAAATACTGCCTACAGTTGGAGAAAAAAAAATCACAAAACCCCAAACAATGCAACAAAAACAACAACAACAGCAATTATATATTTTTGAGTATTCACGCCAATTAATGGATTTATTATTTCATGTGAGATAAAAATATCTGTAGCTTTTTATTGAACGTTACGAAAGAACAGAAAAATGTGTTCTTTTGGTTTACAAATATATGTTTAGTAACAGACCAATTTTACCAGTGACATAGCCAGACATGCAAACAAAAATGTTTCTGGTTACATTTCCTCCCAGGAGTTGCTCCTGAAAATCTGTTTCCATCATTTATTGTTATCACCGTATACTGAGAAACAAGGACAGACTACTTACAACCCTCTGTCAAAAGTTTTCTTTCTTTCATAAACTCTGTCAGTAGAGCATAAAAGTCACTAAAATCCGACAGTTGTTAATAATTCCAAGGGAATTTTTAATTATTATTTAGTTGTTATTTATTGTTTAAATTGTAAAGCAACAACAGAAAACGCAAGTCTTTATTACACCACCAAACTATTGCAATCTCGACACAATTTAGCCTTTGATCTAGTTCTCAGCATGAATTTCACCATTATTCTATTTTTTTTTTTAAATATGTATCTCATACCCATAATTATATTACCTGAATGTCTCTCAATAGCCCATTATGGTGCAGTCATCAAGTTGTCAGTGTAATGCAGTTCTTTGTTCTGGAATCCACACTTCAAAGATTATATTAACAAATTGGAATGCAGCAAGGAAATGACCTACAAGAATGCTCAAGGTCTGGAAAGTCTGCTATAAAATACAGAAACTCTGCATCTGTTTAATTTATCTAAGAGATTAAGAGCTGTCTTGATCCTATTCTGCAGGAAAAGTATTTTAGATAGTAGATTAATTTTTAATCTAGCAGAAAAGGAAGTGCTAAAGGATCCAGAAGCTGAAAGCTGATATATGACACATTCAGTCTGGAAATAAGGTGAAAATACATAACAAAGAAATAATTTAAGTACGTGAAAAACTTACTTTGGTATGTTGTATATAATCCAGCAGCTGAATTTACATTTTTGACTTCTTTTCTTTTTAATGATTACCTGCAGTTAAAAGAATTCTCAAGTTTTACAATCAGCAAATGATTTTTTTTTTTTCACTGACAGGAAGAAAATATATTTTCAAAGTTTCTTTTTTCCCACCCAACACCCATGTAGTAAATGTGTATTGAACAACCTAGTTTGTTCACATGGTTCTCACATTTCACAGTAAGACACTTGTGACTCAAAATTTGGAGTTTACCCTAAAGAAGAAAATTTTGCTGCCTAAGTACTTGACTTAAATATTGTTTCCTAACTTGGAGTCTAGAGATTGTATTTCTGGTAACAAACCACAGTGCACAGAAATCCCTTCCAAAAGCAATCTGCAAATTCGGTAGGATTCTTTTTGTGTCCCTATGGGAATTTCTGTACCTTATATCCAGACTATGACAGGCTGGTAGCTTTAGCAGTATTCTTCTCACAGTTGAGGTTTGTTGACCTGAACCTCAAAAAGAAGAGGGTAATATAGAATCAGTTGCTCCTCACTGCACACTTATGAGATATGGGAAGCAGCAACAATTTCTCCAAGTCTGTTCCTTCTTCACTGGCTGTTAAAAGATATTGCCACTCCAATTGCTTTTATTGGGGAACTCGAATCTTCAGATTTGTGACAAGAGTCTCTGAGCTCAACTCCGGGACAGAATCCTTAGAGGATTTTGCAGAGAAATATCTAATTTCTGTGTGATTAGTAACTTATTGCCATGATCACATTTTTCAGAGTTTTCAAGAGACAATTTTATGTACAGAGAACATCCCCGACCACTCATAAAATTTTCATGTGTGAAGTGGGCACTAATGAGTTTGGATGGCTATCATTAATTTATATTTGAGCACTGGGGTCAGGTTGATACTATTAGATATACCAGTGTATCTCTCACTTTAAGAATATAAATACTACTGCCTATCTAGACCTTACACTTTAGGATTTTATAAGAGCTGAGCACCCTGGTGCTTCCATCTAGAGCCTTGGATACACTGCTGGGTATTATCTGTTTCTGTGCTATGCTGCACGCAGATAATCTGCTGGACCAGAAGTTGCACTGACTGACTCTCTTTGAGGATATATTAGCCCTTCACTACTTTCATGCCTCCCACTTCCTTATTCAGCATCCTTTTAATTTATCTAATTCTCAGATTTGCTGTGTATTGGGTTTAGATATTCCTTTTTTTCTTCTTAGTTTTTCCTGGTTTTGCTTATAGTCCACACTGGTAGTATTAACCATGAAATTGGCACCAAAACCCATTAACAGCACAATGTTGGTTTTCCTTCTTCTGTGACTCAGACACTACTAATCTGTGGACTCCTTAAAAACTATCTGTCTGTATACTATCTAACATTATCAGAGTAAGGCAACTTTTAACTCCGAAATGGAATCCCCAGAAGACTGCTTAAGACTTACGTTTTAATAAACTATTTTGTCAAATAGTTTGATACATAGTTTTGTGTCAGACATTGTACTGTAAAGTCAAAAATACAGATATCTTTAAGGGTTAAATTATTGCTTATGCCACAACAGTACAGTAGGATAGTCAGTGAACTGTTTTGAACTATGTCTCATTAGACAAGAAAATAATTAGATTTTTAATAATAAAATCTTCCTCTTCACACTTTATTTTGTTTCCAGTATAGATAGTTTAGATCCCAATCTAAGATATGCAAGTAGTTCTTATGCAGAATGAAAATCAAATGTGTAAAGCATATTTTAGAGATTAACTTAAAACAATCAAATCTATTTAATAAAACTATTATTTTTCCTTATTATGGTTTTATGAGATAAATTTTCTCTCATGAAATCTGATAACAATAATAAACTGCACCACTTTTAAAAGATTTTTTTAAATAATAGCAAAAGAAAGTAGAGAAAATCATTAATGTAATCCTATAATCATTTAGACATGCTATGGCTAATGTCAGTGTGATAGGTAACCACATTCATTTTAACTAGTTCAAAGATTAAATCAAAGCTCTCGTGCCCTTGTATAGTTTCTCCTAACAAACTAGACATGAAAGATTTTCTTTCATTCAATGTTCAATCCTTACATTGCTGTTTACCATTAAAGGCTGGATGATTATCCTAAACTTTCATGCTTTTAATGAAATAGAATTTGCATTCTGAATTTTGCCAATTTTGGTTTTTTAACATAAAGAACTCAGTTATACCATGCATCATGAAAACTGTGCCTTCTTTATAATGTGTTTTTCCCTGTTTTTATGAAATCCTGAATCTATGTGCAGAGTTGCAATTTATTAAATGTCATGGATGGGTCATCTGACCAGTAGTTTGAGCAAGAAATTCATATCCCATGATTCTGAAGGCTGAAAGGTTAATACACAACAGATGCTGCTTTGGAGGAAACCATTCCAGGCATGGCTTTCAATCAATGAGATGCTATTATGAGCAATAGAACCAATTCCTTTTAATCAATGAACCTTTATTACAACATTTACTAAGAGAAGCTCTATGCAGTTCTTATGAACCATTCTGCAATCTTTGAAAAACAAATCCTTTTGTTTTCGAAGCCTTTGTATGGTTTCTCTAGTTTTGCTCATTTTAAGGTAGTACACTGGATTTGCACTCTACCTTCCTGATTAAAAAACCAGCAAAAGAATCTTGGCAGCAAACATGCATTTAAACCTGAGGTGCAGTAGGGGCTGTATGAGAGTCCTGCAGGGCAGTGGGGTACACTGAGCACTGGGGGAACATGTCACAAGTAGCTCAGCCCTCATCCTTGGAATGGAAGATTTTGCTCAGCATGAGGGCCATCAGCTCCCATCCTCAGAGCAGGCCTCAGCACGAGCTGAGCTTGCTATTTTGCAGCTAAGCTTCATATTGTGTTTTGAATCAAATGATAAGCATAATTGAGCAAAGATTATCCATAGTGGCCTTGCAGTGGTCTATGAGAGCTCCATCAACACAGGTGAGTCCACCCCATCAGGGTCCATGGACTTGCACATGTCCAGTTCTCTTCTAAGCATTCCCTGACTTCACCCTTTTCACTAAAGATAAATTTTCATTGGTGCAGCCTTTGCTATGGCCTCTGAGATGTGAGATATCTGGCAGATGGTCTGACATTCAGTAAATCAGCCTTTTCTCTATCCTAACAAGGCAATGCATCTTGTTAGACAATGAGCCCACATTTTCCTCAATCTCACTTCTTTCACGTATGTACAGGTAGAAGGCTTTTTTGGGATTGACATCCCTGGCCATATTTAATTTCCCATGGGCTTTAATTTTTCTAACTTTATTCCTGAGTGCTCAGAGAATGTTTCTGTGTTTCTCCCATATCCCTTATCCTTGCTTCCTCCCTTTGTATGGTTTCTTCTTGTCTCTGAGTTTGGTTATGAGCTCTGCTCCTCCACAAAGGCCTTCTGGAATTTTTCCCTAATTTCATATTCAATGGCATGAACTACTTCTGAAAGTGGAGGAGGTGATCTTTGACTATTTTACAGCTTCCTTGCACAGGACTTTTCCAAACAAACCTGTGATAGGCCAAAGACTGAGAGCATAATGTTCTCAGTATAAGACCAAATACTGTGACTCAATTGTTTCTCTTTCAAATTTGTTTAAAATTCATTAACTTCTCTGTGTTTGAAATGTTGTTATTGATTTTTTTGTGGCAAAACAGACCATTTAAAAGCCCCCCAGAAGACCATGGGTATGATTTTCCAGCAATTTGAAGACCCACAGAGATATATTCAATAGCATATATATATATATTTTTTTTTTTTTACTCTATATTATAATTTACCCATGTTATACCCATGTATATGAGTATAAATGAGAAGTAAAATATGAAAGACTGTTTTGGTAATAAAATTTGTGCATATGGTTTACTTTCAGTAATGCTCTTCTCTGAAAATATTGTGTCACTTTCTTGTATGTATGTGGAATTAAGTATATGCTCTTTTTAAGAATGATGTGTCCTAAAAATGGTAATGAAAAAATTAAGTGTTCTCCACAATTCTCCTCTTTGCTTATTTGCATTCCATCTATTCTGGAGACAACAGGGAAAATTTCAAATTGGTAAGAAAGAAAAGGATAAGTGTTAAAACAGTCTTATAAAATGTGGAAAAAAAAAATGCTTTCAGGCTGTTTTTTGGTCTTTTTTTTTTTTTTTAGTTCAGGGTGTCCTATTTTTGTAGCAGTATTAATCTTACGTATTATAACATCAAGTATATGTAGAGAACCCACAAAAATTTTAGGTGCACAGTCTACTTTCATAACAAGCTTTCTAAAACAACGCAGCAGTGCTCCTTTTATTGTGTCTATGGTTATCTAAGTGAAAATACCACAGAAGCAAAGAGATATAGCAAGAAGAGGAGCTGTCTCCATGGCACACGTCATGTACAGAGAAAAAGTACAGCTCTCATTCCAGGATGCCTACAAAAACCATTGGATATCTTGCCAAATGCCATCTTTTGTAAGGAAAACAGTCTGTCTAACACATGTTAGCAAGGCAGCCCAGGTGGACATTTGAGAAAGATAATAGAGCAATGTGAGAGCAGCAAAATGACACTGTTACACACCTCTCTAAGCTGGCAAGGAATTCACCCCAAGGCTGACAGCAAGGCTTCCTTGTCCCATATTGAACAAAGCTTGCTGCACCAAGCCGTGGCTAAAGGTTTTCACATCACGTGGGACCAGAGGAGCTGAGATGTCTCTGTGCTTCTCTGAGGGATGCACTCTGGGTCAAGTCCTTGGGAGTAGTCATGGGAAATTTGAAAGAGTTGGCTGTATCTCCTGGATAAAAGTCTATAGAGATGAAGAATCTCCTCTCGTTCAATTGAAAAAGTGAAATAATAGAGAACTACGTGCACAGGGTTGTATCTCATGAGCACATCTTGCAAAACAATCAAACGATCATCACAGGCTGTTTTGACCTCCACTGTGATCATGGGAAGAAGAAATTAAGTAGAATTTTCTGTCTTCATTTCTGCACCCTCATTTAATTCCTTTGTTTCAGAAGACTAAAAGACAGAAGCTTGGAATGGTTATAGGCTTGAACACTGGTATCAAATTCCACAGACCTGTTGGCACTCACTGCTATTGTCTTACGAAGAAGGTGGAAACTGCATAAAATATATTACATGAGCTAGAGATCTTTGTACATTTGGTGAGAGCTATTGTATGTGTAGACTTGATTCCATCACAAGGTCAAAGGGACCTGATTCCACACTTTGGAAAGAGGGTGCCAATAACTACTTACCAGTGCAGAGCAATCCAGTGACAGGAGCACCAGCATAAATACGTACACAGAAGAATGTAACAGTCGTGTGAAGGGAATATTTAGAGAATAGCAAGGTCCTTGTGGACTATTTAAATAATTCATGAAGAATCACTAGCTAGGAAATAAATCCATAACCAAACAACCAGGAATAGACCTCAATAGACTTACCTACAGGTTTTTTTCATATTTTTTCCAATTATTCCCAAAACACAAACTCAGAACAACTCAGGCTGCTGTCTTGCAATGACTCTTCAACATCTTTCTGACTTAGTCAGGGGGAAGAAGTGACCCATTTCCTTATTAGTTTTCTTGCCACTGGTTCCAACACACAATATATGGTACATATAAGAAAATTATATTTACTTGTGCTGGAAATAAATATTTCCAAATACTTGAAAATGTCTTACAGTCCTTAATACCTATAATATTTTCTAAAATTCACTACTATAGAGTTTAGGTGACAGAAATAGTTTATCATTGTAAATAACAGAATATAATACTGTAAAACATCTTCCAGAGCTTTATGTCAAAATTAACATTGAGCTACATCTTTAAATTTGTGGATTTCTAACACATTTTAAATGTAAGATTGGCATTCTTTATTAGTAGGTACATCATGAAGTGCATTTATTGCAATTCTTTTTTAGTCCCTTTGACAAGTCATAATTTTTTACTTAAAAAACCCCACAACCTATCAAAAGATTTATTGTGAAGTGTTTGAAATTAATTATATTAATGGCCAGTTTTAAGTAAGCTATTTTTGAAATTTATTTCTGCGGAGAATAGCAAAAATGTTGCAAAACTGAAATTTTTCAAACTCTCAGAGATTTTTTTTTCCTGGATCAGTTCACTATTAGGAGGGTGTTTTGTTTTGTTTTAACCTGGCTTGTACTTTCATATTTTTTCTACCAAATATCTTGTGGGATGCATCAATGCTGATTATAATCTTTAAAGCACTTTCTTTCCTATTGATATGAGTCAGATTATCAGCTTTACCATTTCAACTGCCATATCCCCACATATCCTCTTTTTTCTCCCTGTTATTCTCCTCTTTAATGAAAGGACTTTTCAAGAAAAAGCTTTTCTCCTTAAGGAATTAAATTCAACATATTTCATATGTAGTTAACATTTCATTGTTACCAATATATGTCAATATAATAAAAATCCAGATATTATTAACATTAATAAAATATTTATATTGTTAACACTTCCATTATACATTCAATTAAATTTTTTTTTTTTCCTTTCCTGTTTACATCTTGACCTGGGCACAGACAAATGAATCTATTGCTTAAGTTCATCCTATTTTATTTTCTTGTATAAACATTTTTCATATACACAAGTGTTTTTCAATGGCCAGACTCAATATAGTTTTTTATAAAGAAAGATCACTTTATTTAGCATGAACAAAGTAGCCTTGCCCTGGGCTTAAAGTAGCTGTATGATTTAAATTATAAATTAAAGAACAATCTCAATCACTGCATGTGATACAGGAGTGTTGTTTCTTATGCCAAGGAAAAGCCATGCTGTCGTGTTCACTGCTGCTCCCAATATTTCATTCTTAAGGTGGTGGGACCTAGAGGTGAATGCTGAATCCTTGTGTGATAGCTTACAAAATTCCTAATTGCTTTTGCCAAAACATGACTTGCTAGTTTTGGAGGATACTGCTGTTACAAAGGCCTGTAGCTGATGAGACAGTGAAAGGGAGAGATCCAGCCCTTCTGTCATTTCTGTGGGTAGCAGTGAAGCCAGCAAACCTTTTCATGTGACAAAACAATTAGACTGCAGTTGTTCATGAATAAATGAAGTCACCACAGTGCAAACAGAGTTTGTGGCCAAATGCCTAGTGAGGAGTCACTCTCCCAGTATGTTTGATTTGGCTTCCAGATGTTTCCTTATTTACCCTTTATGAGTCCGTGAGGTTTGAGAAGGACCCCGGGCATTTGGCAAGTGCACATCTGTCAACTCACCAATGCATGTTCAGACCACAGCAGCAGTGGCTCCCCTGTTCCCTTTGAAATGAACCCATGGCAGAAGAGACTCTCAGCTGGACAGGTATCCAAAGCCGCAAACTGCTTTGGAATTGCTCATTTTCAGCCAGGACCAGTAACCCCTCAGAAATTACGTGATGTTTTATGGACACCTACATCCTTGCCCTCATCCCCAATTTGTAGAACTCAAGGCATCCAGTTTCATTTTCTTACATCTTATTGTTGCAGATAATACCAGCCTCAAGAAATAGACAGAAATGTTCAGAATTCCATGAGATAAACAAAAATTTAAATGTAAAATATACTTCTTCACAGCTCTGCTATCACTTACAACTCTGCTGAGATGATCACCTGTGCTTATTAGGGCATCCAGACATTGAAACAAAATAGAGACAAACCACATCACTACAGTCCAGTCTATTTCACTTCTGCTAGAATAGTGGCATAGACAATGAATGAAACTGGCAGGTCAAGGCCTCCTGTGGTTGTTATTGTTTACCAGAGTAAGAATAAAGAACAGTTAGAAATACCAGAACATTTTCTAGCTATCTAGTTTACCACCCAGATCCATTACTTCTAGCTCTCACTGGTTTTGTTACCTAAGTGCACCCCTACAAAGCATAATGGCAGGATAAAGTGGAAAGACTCTCAGTTTCTAACAGGTCCTATTATAAAAATTTACAAACAAACAAACAAACAAACAAACACAAAAACAAACAAACAAACAAACTTATCCAATGGGCTGGAGCAAGCAGTGCATGCCCTGGGCCTGCCTGGCTGAGAGAGTGAGTCAATGGCAAGGGACATGAAGGGAGGTTTGAAGCCTGGTGGAGTGGCTCTCCCCTCCCCTCCTTGGGAAGACCCCAGGGTGAGTGTCCTGTGCAATTCATGGCCTGAGATCATCTCTCACATGTTATTCACCAGAACATGTTTTCCCTCAGTTTCTCACTCAGTGCCTGCTGCCTGATGGCAGGAGGCAGGCTGCCCAACTGCATTTTGCCAAATGCCCTGGTCTGCATTCCTTGGATCTGAGCTGTGGGCCTGTCACTCACCTACCGAGCCACGATGGGGCTTAAAATCCCTGGTCAGCAGAGTGTAGCTAAATAAAATTTTACATACAGTAAAGGGAAGGAGTAAATTTGGACATGCCAATGGAATTAAACCTCTTCCAGAAATCCATTGTCATTAGTGCCCAAAGGCTTTGTTAAATCTCCATTTATCCTAGCATTTATCATCTTTTCTGTCAAATGTAGCCTTCAAAGGATGCCTCCAAGTCATTGATAGTGCTGTACTGCATGACTGCACAGTGCTCAATTTACTGCAGACACTCTAAGAACAACAAAACTCTTCATAATACATTTGCCCATCCAGGAAGCATCAGCTTCATTTAGCCAGAATCTCCACTTTTTTTCAGTTCATTTCTATGTAAAACTCAAGGTGCTGTCTCTGATCTGTTAAGCTCTGTGTGATTTGTTTCTTGGCCTTAACCAAGGCAGTTAATGTCAAGATTGTCACATCACATTAACAGCCTTTCCAAGCTGCTGGACACCAGTCTGAGTCAGGAATCACTTAAAAAGGGAAATTCAGTTACAACATGGGCTAACAGCTGGAATTGCAAGTCTAGTCATGTACCTAGAAATGCAGCAGTACTCCTAAGAATCTGGGCACTGGAATTATTATTTGTGGGTTTTTCCTAGAATACATCAGATAACCCCAAAGTAAACTGGTTTCCCAGTGCAGAATGTCTATTAGAAATATTCTTAGTGAAAGAATCTCTTTTCCAAACAGCTCATGCAGAAAATAATATTATTTAACAATTTTATTATCTTTAGAGGTATGGAATTTTTAGGAACTACAAAATAAGAAATAAAAATTGGATCGATTCTTTGTATTGCACTGCTGGGGGAACAATGTGAAACACAAAATAATGCTTCTAACCTATGATTTTCCTAAATTTTTGTTGGCTTAAGTTCCCCCACTTCTGACTTGCTAAGAGTGACTGTCAGCTCCTAGCAGAGCAGTGCACACAGTTACAGACACCTGAACAGGTGTCCATTAACCAAGAAGCAGTGAGCTGCAGCATCATCTGAGCACCTCAAGAGGAAGAAGCAGAAGCTGGGGAAACACAGCTGCACATTAGCTGTATTCATATACAGATTAGAAGAAATGAAAGACATCACGAAGAAGAAAATAAATGAAAACCAAAACAACAGAAAAAAATTAAGTTCAAAGTAGTTGTTAGATGCTGATAATAAAGAGGATCAGAAGTTAGTTTTCTTTTCTCACCTAGAACTTACTATTATTATTGTCACTTCAAAAACAGTCTTTGTAAAAAACCCCAACAAACTATATGGAGAATATATTGACTCTTTGAAGCCTTTTGAAATGATACTCTATTGAGGATATTTTACAGGTAATAAAACAGAAGAGAGTGGCCTTTTCTGCAGCTGTAACGTAGAGTTTTACAAAAAAAGAAAGAGAGGTTACTCAAACAATATGCACATCTATGGTCAGAACCATAGTGAAATAGAAGAAAACATTAGTAGCCGTATTTTTGAGACACATTTTTCTCAGGCCAGAATTTTTATTATGGTTTTTTTATGTGCCTGTGACCATATCACTTTATTTAAGGCCTTACTCACACAGAGTAGTACCTCGATACTCAAATAGTCCCATCTATTTCAGGGTGACTTGCTTTCCCACTAGGATTCTAGTGACACAAAATAAGACTTTAGGAAGAAACAGTGATTCAGAAATTCTTAGTAGGCATCTAATTAGATTTTACTAATTAGTTCCTATTAAGTTAAATTGAAAGTTAAAAATACACTCAATTAGACACCAGAAACGGAACTAGGACCCCTGAAATTCCCCTTATCACAATAGCATTGGAACTTGCTGCTGAACTGTTTATTAGTTGAGAGGATTACAATGTGAAATACTGAACTTCAGATCAGTGAATACAAGAAATATTTTGTTTCATTTCAGAAACAGATTCATTTTCAGAAACTAATAGTTACCATAGAGAGTTTCAGCCTAAGGTTCAGGGTGCTTGTGTCCCATGCATGCTGCAGATTGAGATATTCTTTGCCCACTTGTCATAACAGGGCTGTGCAACACCATCAGTCCTGCTGGGGAGAGGAATGACAGAGCTGGAAGGAAACTGGGCACAAAACAATCTGTGATATTTTTCAGGTTCCCAATGAATTGGGTACTTAGCATAAGTTTATTTGGTGATGTAAATTTTCTGCACTTACTAGCTTTATAAATTGCTGGAAACCCATTACAGAGCAAGCAACCCAAACCCTTTAGAAATGGCTTTGACTCAGAGCAATCAGAGCCAACAGACTTTGGCTGTTCATGTTAAAAGGCTCGAGATCATCATAGGATCATAGAATGATTTGGGTTTGAAGAGACCTCCAAAATTAATCCAGTTCCAATCCACTTGTCATGGGAAGAGACCATTAAATCTGTTCGATCACTTTGCTCAGGGCCCCATTATCACATGGCCATGATCAAAAGCAAAACATCTAAGAGTATCTTGCTAAGAAAAACTAGAAAAAAATACTCAGCCAAGAAGATTATATCAGTAATAATCAGCAATAATATTACTAATGGCAAGTCAGCGAGGATTGTGACAAAGGCTTGATTCTCTCTTCCAGTGCATCAGCTTTAAACAAGACTATTCTGCTACTGGTGTCAGAGGACTTGGGCTTGTGTAATGGAGGAAGGGATCATTCACAAGCAGAAACTTTGTGTCACCTAAAGACTGCCTTGTTTATCCCTTGCTGGGATTTTTGGTAGAAATTCTAAGATTCTTTTTTCATTCTTAAGAGGTAGGCCTTTCATAACATTAGTTTTATGGCAATTTAAATAATTCTATCCAAAATTATCATTGCCTTTGGCATTACAATTTCTACTATTTTTTGGCAGTTTTCCCAAATTAAATGAATATTTGCTGCTACAGAAGTTTACAGCTTCTCTGTAAAGACTGCAGTAATAAACTACAGAAAGGATGGATTGTATTTCTGGCTTTGTCTGGTGTACGTGGCTTAGTCAGAATGAGAATTTCTATGAGTGTGGCAGGTATACACTGAATTAAGAGTAGATATAATGTCCCATGAGATATGTTTAATGTAGATAAAGTGGTCGGATGAGGCAACTGAGTTTAAGGTCATGTCTCCATCCCAAAAGGACTCCCCAACATTTTGTACCATTGCAAGTCATTATAGGGCGAGCTGTATATTTGTTCAGTTTGTCTAGGACTTTGTGCATTAGATGCTGACTTGTGCAAAAATAGGAATAATTGAATTGAAAAAGAAGGGAAATATTGTATAGGCTTGGCATGCAAGGCTTTTGCAATCCATTTCTGCTAAGCTATACAGGAAATTTACTAAAAAAATCCTCTTTCTGGGCAACACGTCTCAGGGTAAAATTTCAGCTTTTAAAACTTGTTTATTTTCAAATATTTCTATTTGAATTAAAAAAAATACATGGGCATGGAGGCCTATCTGTTTATTGGGAATTTAAAAAAACCTTTTCTAGCAACAACAGTATGAAGATTTAAACATTCAAAAAAGTATGTGCAGTTGAAAACAAGGGGTGTTGCAAGTTATTTTATATCACATTTGCTGGCTGTTTCTGTTGGAAATATTTTTGAACAAAACCAAGGTATGACAGTAATGGGAAGAATAACGTGTTAATGGAATGACTGCTGTGTGTTACACACTTAGCTCTGTGAATAATTGCTGAACTGACCCAGATCACAACAGGATGAACATGAGAAACAATTGTTCAAAGGATAAGGGGGAACAGAGAGTAGAGGACAAAAATCACCTGGTTTGTGATGCCTGCAAGGGACACACTGCTGATATCCAATAATTTAATAATAGCACAAGACTCAAGGGGCTGTTCCTCCCTGACTCAGCCTTAATTGAGAAGGCTAACTTCAAAATTGTTTCCTTAGCAAAACCTTTCCTGAATATGGATTCAGGAAATATTCTATATTTCCTGAATATAGATTGCTAAAACACCCTAGGTTTATACACCCAAGCCTATTAGTCTGGGGGAGGGAGGTAATAAAAAATACATTCTTTCCAAACCAGGGAACTAGTTAAAGTATCATGATTTTCCATAAGCTTATAGTATTTAATCAGATGCATATCAAATGCCTTGGTCATGTAGTATAAAAAGTTTTTTTTAATTGTGACTTTTTTCTTTTGCCCAATGATATTTAACTGCTTAGTGTAAGTTTATAAAAAAAAAAATCAAGCTGTCTTCACAGGAAAAAGTTGTTATTAACAACTTTGAGCTTATATTTTAAACATTTAAATATTTCAAATTTTAAAAAGGACGAAAAAAGTCAAAATTACTAGTGTGAGACAAGCAATTCTTATTTGGTTTTAAAATTATTTTCTGAGGAAATATAGAAATATAGGTGAGCACTTTTTTGACTTTTCTTGTCAGGGATTCTTAAATTTAAAATTTACAGTGTAGAGAAATGACAACAGATGAATGTTAAGCTATTAGCCAAATAAAACTATTTTTAAAAAACATATCTAAATTGCCTGAGCAAAGAAATTATTTTGAATTGCCAGAAAAGTAACTTAAATTTCCCTCCCCCCCCTTTGTTGTTGTTGTTTGTTGTTGTTGTTGTTGTTGTTGTTGTTGTTGTTGTTGTTGTAAGTGAAAAAAAAATATTTTGAAACTTTTTATTTAACAAAGGAATGCACCTGTTAGACACGGGTTAATTTTGACATAAGTGAAAAACTAAGCAAGAAAACTAAGAAAGCTGGGATGAAATGACCATAATCCAAATTAAATCTGAATTCTCTGCTGGTTAGCACTGGAAACTTTGGCTGAAAGCTTGACTATAAAAAACATGACTGCTTTTGGAAAGTGTTTTTAACAGCCAGATATCTAAGTTGCCAGATGAAACTCTGTTGAGGAAGCAACTGCTATAGGGAATGTAAAAGCAGGGATTAAGGACATTTAAGTACTGTACTTAGGTTGCTAGAGATTACGTTTTTCTAATTTAAGATACTGTATATGTTTCATTCTGAGTCACAGAAGGAGGAAAGTAAGGATATATAGTTAATACAAATTGCTAGGAATAAAAAGTGGGGAAGAAAATCCCTACCGCCTTTATCCTAATTTGCATCTGCACTTAAGAAGAGTGGCTATAACTGCTTTAGAGGAATGCAAGTGAAATAAGCTAAATTAATACTAGTTATGAAGCAAGATTAAAGAAGTTCAGTTTTTTTTTTTTCCTCACTTAAGAAGAGGAGACTTCACAGTGACATAGCTGAATTTTCTAAAAATATGAGGAGCGAAGATTACCAGAAGCAGAGAACAAAACATTAAGACAAAAATGAACTTACAAAATTGGCAAAAGAGAAGATATATACAGAACTGTTTCAGATAAATAGGGCTGCTCCTAGAGAATCTTTTACCAGAAGAGAGCAGACATGCAAACTCAGGAAAAGAGAGTCTTCTAAGCAAAAAGTTAGTGCAATTTAATGTAAAGAAAACCAGAAACTGAAACTTAGGTTTGAGAAATGAGTCTGGACAAACTGATAACAAGAGACGCTTTCAGCTAAAACTCAAACAACTTTTTCCAAAGCCTAAAAAAGAAGGAAGGGTTTGTTTTTTTTCTCTCTCTTTACTCCATCTTTCCCAGGCACATGTTTAATAACGTGATTTCAAAGTACATTTGCTGCAGTCATGCCTGAGCAAGAAGGTCAAGAAAACCTGTCGGTATTTACAGTAGTATATAGATAATAGCTGGAAGTAGATGTTTGTGCATTTTGGAAGGATGGAGACATAACGGTGAGTAGTGGGAGCAGAAATCAATAATTTGTATTTTGTGTGTGATTTGAATTAAGAAGCATTGGCCCCTCAAGAAATGCAACCAGTTTTCACATGCTGATAGTTTTTGTAAAAATCTATGGGCAACTGATATTACAGGTTTAAATACTTTAAATTTTGATTTATTCTTTAACTTTAACATCACAAGAGCTAATATTGTGTTCTTGAGCAACCTTTCCTCACTGGCAGAGAGCTGCTTTCCTAGTAGAAGTCTGCTGTTATCTTAAAGAGAATGTGCAATTCTGTGGTGATCCCACATCTCAGGAATACCTGTGATTCTCACATCTCAAAAAATGAAACACTAGATTGAAAATAATAAGGTGAAGAATGAAGAGGACGATCAAAGGTAGGGAATCCTGTATTTTTACAGCAGAAAATATTAAACTGAGTCTGGAAAGTCTCAGTCTGGGAAGAGACGACTAGAAATATGACATGACCAGAGGAAAGAAATTAGAACCATGAAGAGTTTTTTTAGCAAATTGTTTATTCACTGTTTCCCTGATAGAGATGAAGGGGATGGAGATGGTTTGTAGAAATTTGTCAGGTAGCCATTAAAAGAAACATCAATGTCACTCAATTACACTGCGCAATATTTTGTCACAGTATACTCTTGATATGGTATCTTAGATTGTTTCAAAAAGTAATTATGCAAATTCTTGAAAGAAAGTACTGTAAACAAAAGTGTTAGGAATTCTTTCAGACAGAAATTTTCTGAAAACTAGGGAAGNGGGATTTTTGAGGTCTTCATTATTTGTCATTTAAGGATTGACTGTTCCATATTTCACTGAAGTTACTTTTTCTGATGGCTTGCTTTGATCACTTTTGGTACCAGAGCTAAGAACCATATTACTACCTACACATTTCATATTATGGATAATCCTGCCACAAATCTTCGCTTGATCCTTGCAGTTATCTGCTGCTAGCTCTGTGGAAGTAATTTTCATTTCCAGAATTTCAATTTTTATATATAGCAACACAGCAGGTGAGACAGGCACATTACTTTCTCTGCTTCAACACACTTTTTTTGCTTGCTTGTAATTGAATCTGAATCTATTTGTTGTTTTATTAATTACATTCAGTTGTTTTAGCAGAAGATTGAGATGTCAATTACTCATACTGTATTTACATAATCAAATATTTCCATGGCCTTTTTTTTCCTTTTTGGCCCCACGAGGAAGATCATCACATAAACCAAACCTTTCATGACAGATGTTTGTCTTACGTAAATATTTATGTAATACAAGTTCTGGGCCCTTCCAAAATCCTGTGTGTGATGTTGAACGGTTTTGGTTGCAAGATGTTTTTCTTTGTAATTTTCAATGTAGATCTTCTTTGAAGTGATTTAAAATCCTTACCTCTTGCTTTTGTCTAAAAAGAACAAGGGTAAAACCTTATTCCCATTTGTTCCCACTGCAAATTTTCACACTTCTGAAAACCTGTCATATTTCTCCTGTGTGTCCAGTTCTCTGACAGAAACCTAGTTCTTACCAGCTTTCAGAAACATGTTTTCTAGTTCTTTGATCATTGCTTTTGTTCTCTTATGCATTGTCTTCTAGTAGTGTTCATCATTTATTCTATCAGGAGTAGGAAAAAGGAGGATAAAAGGTCTAAGATAGTAAAATATCTCAAATAGTTTCTTAAACTTTTTTTTGCATTTAAAGTTTTAGATAATGTATAAAGCTGTAAGAGTCTTTTAGTTGAAGAATTCACATAGATTTTTCTATCTTTTTCCTCCCTTGGAGAAATTTATATTTATGTTAGAATATTTAGGTCTACAACAGCGATAGTATAAATATTAGTTAACTATGTTAAAACACACGTTGGATTGAAATGCAGATTTACAAAGAACAATAAGAACTCATCTGTGGTTTAAAGAAATTACTCTATTTACGTTTTGTGTTACCTCGTAGCCTTTATCCATCTCTCACTTAAAATTAAAGCCAACAAAAACCCAAGGAAACAAACAAAGCAACAAACCTGGGAACAGGACTTGCTTATATATGGGAAAGCACTTGATTAGATATGCTATTAATCGATGTGATTATTCCATTTACTCTAAGGTGAAACTGGTTGTTGCAACTATGGTTGTACAATTGTTTTGTAGCTTGTTGAAATTATGGCTTCTATATTACACATGCATAAATTATAAATTACAATAAAAAACTTATCAGAATATGCTTGTGTGAATATAACTATTAGGCAGTCGTTTATAAGTGAGATCTCAAAAAGTAAACAAGTAACATCAATGCTGAAAAGATTAAAGAAACATGATTCTGAAAACAGGCTGTCATATGCCAGGATCAAAAATAAAGTACATAGAATAAACATGGATATTGTATCAGGAACGAGGCATTGTGAATGAGAGACAAGTGCTGAAATCAAGGAAATATCATACAGTGAAAATGAATGTGGGGTGTGGGGACTTTGATTGGGAGATACAACTGATGAGGCAAAGCAACACAAATTCATCAATAGAGCAGAGCACAGAACAAGGAAGTTAAAAGAAAATCTTTGATCCTGTCAAGAAGTATCCTAAATCACTCAGACTTCCTTGCAAAATCATCAAGGCAGCAGCTGGCAGGGCCCTAATGAGACTAGAAAACATCAATACCTGCTTTGAAAGACTTCTAGAATTATACAAATCACTGAGGGAAATTCCAGTCTTGAGTAGGAGTGAAATACCCTCTATATGGAACAATATCCATACATAGCTACTGTCAAGTTAGCCAAAAAACAGTTATAAATTGTATATCCAATATTATTGTACATAATCTAATTATACAAACACAATATCTACTTAAATTGTCAGGATGACATGGTTCAGTCTCCATGGAGAAGGCACCAGTTGTCCTGTTCATAATGCATAGTAAATTTTTGTGGAACTGCCTAAATGATTAAATTGCAGATTATAAGGATATGAAGATTTAAACAGAGTTGATGTGCTTCAGGATGCATATCCTGTGTGCATATATTGCATAATCAACAGTGTAGGTAATTTAGCTACAGTTTTATCCGTCATTCAGTCTTTTTCTGAAACTGGTTTCACAACAGGAGCCCAAGACCCTTAAGTTCTCTTTTCCCCTCAATGTCTCCCGCCTCCTTCCCCTTTACAGAGATATGTTTTCCTCTGTTGCAGAAATATTTTCTCTGTTTCATTACTGTGAATGTTCTTTCTCCAGCTTTCCTCATCAAGTAAAAGTCATATTAAAATTTCAATTACAAAAGGCAGAATACAAAGAAATGGTGTTAACAGCAACTTGATTTTAATTTCATTATATGATTAAGATTCCTTTTCCTCTTCATTCCCCCAACTCTCTTTTTCTTATTTTTTTCTATTCCCATTTCCACACTGTCCATCATCACTGTTTTCCTCTGCCTTTCCTGCCTGTTATATGCTATGTTTTTTCACTTAAAATGCATTAGATGTTTCATTTCTACTAATTTCTTACCTTTATTTCTAGGGGAGAAACAACTTTTTCCCCTCAACGATTATATAATAAAGAATCTCAGAAAATAAGAAGTTGTTTCCAGTAAGAAATTTGCAGAAGCTGTAGAAGCTTCCTAGTGGAGAAAGCAGAAGGCTGTGGACAGTGGTACAAATAATCAGCTCATACCCTTCTAACAGAAAAGGGAGAGCTAAATGAGTGTGAAACTGCACAATAATCAATCTCCTATGGGAATAAGATTCTGCTGCATTTCATTAGAGATCGTTTCAAGGGCAAGTTGGAAATGACAAGACTCAGCAACTGTACATAAGGCAAGAGCAGGATCTGACTATGCAGCAAGACTTACAAAGTGCATAATCCCACCCTCAACTGCCTTGCACTCTTTTTCATCTACCCAAAAACAAATGCAAAAAAAATCCAACTGACATGCAGTACATGGAATTTAAAACTGCAGGACAGGCAGCAGAGACATTTGAAATGTCAGTACAAGAGTACACTGAAGGGGCTGCCATTCTGCTGCAGTAGCACACAGTAGAAGTAGAACTAAAGGCTGAGATGTTCATCATTGCAGTTACAGCTTCAATGGGGCGGGGCCCAGCAGAGGAGTGCTGATCTCTTTCTGGTGATCAGCAAGAGGACACGTGGAAGTGGAATGAATCTGCATCAGGGGAAGCTCAGACTGGACATTAGGAGAAGGTCCTTCACCCAAAAGGTGGTTGGTCACAGGCTCCCAAAAGAAGTGGCTGCAGCCACTGACCAAACCTGTCAGTGTCCAATGAGCATCTAGAGAACACTCTTGGTGATCCTGTTTAGTGTTGGGCAGTCCTGTGTGGGCCTGATATTTCTGGGACTGAGAGATTCTAGCCTGTTAGCAGCTGCTAACTTTTTCCCAAGGAAAAATTTCTCAAGAAAGCTTCTTCTCAAAACAATCTTGGCAAAAAACTATCCTTTCTCAAAACAATCTTTCTCCAGGTGGTGTTTCGCTGTTTCGCTGTTTAACCAGTGGGATTAGAGAGGTCTTGTTCCTATTCACCAATCATGCTAAGTCTGTATCAGAACACCTTATAAAATGTAGTAAGAATTAGACAATAAAGCCCTTTTTTCTATGTTCTTTGCCTTCTGAAATGTTTGGAGTCTCTCATCTTTCTTCCATGTCCTACAGCGACAGTCCTGTGAGGAGCAGAGGCTTGGACTCCATGATCCTTATGGGTGACTTCCATCTTATGGCATTCTGATTCTACGAGTCTGAACAGCTGTCCACAAAAGCAAATCTGTTTAACAAAAACACCCCAATACTTTTATGCTGCTGTTCATGTATTACCTTTGCTTCTTAAGTAATCTGGGATAGTCTATATTTCAGATTTGCAGAAACTTCATAAGTAATTCTGTTGCCTGGAAACACATCAGAGGTGAATTTTAGATCCAGTTACAGCAAGGGAATGCTGGAGAACTGCTTAGGTTGGGTATGAAACAGCTGAGACTCATGTCCAAATGCAAAATTCTTTCAGGTCCTGCAAGATATATTCTGATGAAAATACTTTAAGCCTTTCAAAATGCAGCGTTGTGAATCTGGAATGAGCAATTAGGTGTATTTGGTTTTTTATTTAATTAAACTCTCTGCACATAAACCAGATTAATCCCTCTAAAAGGAAGATCTGCCATCCGTTAGACTTTAGTTCACAGTTCCATGTTCAAAACTTCTGTTCCCTTGGGTTTTCACTTGGTTGTTTGCTCCACACCCTTTAACACCAAATAAACATTCACACAATGTTTTGAGGGGGCCATGCCTGCTTTTCATGCTTGCGTATATCTTTATTACAAACAGAGCCATCTCTAGAAACCATGGCAGTGCAGCTTGAAAGGAATGAAGGACAAGCATGGCCTGAGAAAATTTGTGAGTAACTGGGATCAGTGGATGGATGGCTCAGGCAACTGTCCCTTGCAAAATAAAAACAAAAAACCCAATGAGCAAAGATTGAGGCATAAAAACATCGGAAGCCGTGAAACGGATTTCCAGGGCTAGAGATACGGGAATAGTTTTCATTTCTGTAAGAGCAGATGGGTTCAGAGCAAGCTGGTGTGCTCAGAGAGCTGGTATCAGAAACCTAGAATGTAAACCATTAAGGTTGGAAAGGACCCTTAAGATCATTTGTTCAGTCATGAACCTATCACTATCACTGCCATATCCACCACCAAACCATGTTCCTGAATGCCACATGTCCTTCAAAGACATCCAGGGCTTGGGATTCAGCCACTTGGGCATTGGTAGGGGCAGCAGAGCCCTTGTGCACCCCAGCAACCCCTGCACCCACAACCCTTAACCAAAGATCTTAACATTTGTAGCCACAGGAATGGAAAATGGATTTTAAGACTTGATTTGTCTAAAAAAAAATCTAATTTTGAAGTGCTATGTGAAGAGCAAAGAAAGGGGTTTTATACCTCAGGAACAGCATGCAGGCAGCTGCTGCTGATTGCAGAGCCTGTGCTGCAGACCTGAGCTTGTGTAGGGGATGCAGATGGAATCCCCTCGAAATGCGGTTTCTGTTTCAGGTCAGTTACCTTCTGAAGGATTCTTTGCTGCACTTCAAAAGCCCTTTTCTTCCTTTTTCAATAGTTATCTATACTTACCTAGACTTATATACATGTGTGTGTGTGTATAGTAATCTGTCTACTTTAGGCTTTTATACTTTTTCAACTTCCTAATAAAATATAAAAATATCCACAAAAAATGCATGAATTTCTTAAAATAGGAAAGCTTCCTGAGTAGAGGATGAAATAAAACAATGAAATTCCCTCGCCAAATCTATGCCAATATTTATTTTCTTTTTGATTTTTTTGGCATTTTCTTTCTTTTTTTTTCTTCACAGCTATGTCCTACTTCAGGATTGAAGATAATTTTCTTAACTCTGTTTCTGTAAAGATCAATAGTGAGCTGATAAAGCAGACATCTGAAAGACATGCAGAATAATTATGAGCACTGGCATATTATGGTTTGGACTTTAATTACCTGTTAGAAGTAGCCTAGATTAGATGATAATAATAATAATAATAATAATAAATCATATTGGGTAAAGCATTTTTGTCTTTGCTTTACTTACCATGCCCAGAATTAATTTTTTTTTTACAGTTTTGGATGCTTAGTACATTCATAGGTTCTGTTGCTATTTGCATATAGTATATATCATTGGAGCAGAAGACACCAGGAAGTAAAACTGAGTTGCTTTCAGGAAACGATTGTTGCACCTTTTATTGTGGAGTCAAAAAAAAAATTCAGTTCTGCCTCTCTGTATCAGTTTAAAGGAGCTCACTGTCTGCTGCTAGAACAACTGGTCAAATTAGGAGGATAATGTCTCCAGTCCAATCCATATTGCCATTTCAAATGAAAATCAGTAATTGTTTCCAGCATGATTGTGGTTTCCTACAAGTGCTAGAAATGCAAGTAAAGAAAGAGGGATTTGACTCTTTAGCCTTGAATAGAGATGTCAATATACAGGACCTGTCAGAAAGCCATGTGAAGAGAGCAAGGAGAACGCTGTAATATCATCATACCAAACACACAGAAAAGACATGTAATTTTGCTGTCAGCAAAATTTTCTTGTGTGTTAAAAGGCCTTGAGATCTAAGCAAACAGTTTAACTACCTCAGTAACTAGCACAAAATCTGTGTGAATTGTAATCTCAAGCCTCAAAAGAACAAATAAAGCAGAGTCTGTATTACCAGTTGTCTGACTGACATGGGTTCATTGACTGTGATGTGCTGAGAGACATCAGACATACCAAGGACAGAAAAAACAACCAGCCCATGCAGGCTGGTCACATGTCATACTGGATTGTCAGAGATTAAACTTTCAGGTGTTTCCACGGAGTGTCCAGATAACAGGCCCAGAAGAGCACCACAGCCTTGGACTTGCTTCAGAGCAATCTGCAGTACTTGGCTCAATGCCAGGATATTCTGATTTTATAATTCTAAAGATTTAACACCAATCTGTTTAAAACAAAACAAAACAAAAAATCAGAGTGCTTTCCTGCTGCTATAGGGAATTAAAACCCCATGGGCAAAGGACCACCCCAGAAATGCCACAGCAATTGGCTCATCCCTAGAGAAGCAAAAGAAATAGGCTCAGGTAAGTTAAACTTCACTAAGAGGAATGATGTGGAAATGCAGAAGATACAAAAATAGCTAAGATAACTGCATCCTCATGTTTAGTTTTTGATGTTACTAAGGATGTCATACTGGCAGCACCATGGCACTACAAAATAGCTGTTGGCAAAATCCTGAGAAGGGGAAGAGAGAAGGAAGATGTCATTCAAAAAGGTGAAGTAGCATCTAAATGACAGTAGCAATAATCCAATGGAGCCATGATACAAAAGATCATAAACTGTAAATTTGCATACAAAAATATAATGTAATAAAAATTACATTAATAAGTGGGCAACCTAACAGTATCAAATGCAGTACCTGATCCTTTTTCTTTATTAGAAGTGAAGAACATGCCCAAAAAGTAATTTTATTTTGTAATAAAAAATGAGTCATTTCACTGAAGATGCATAAAGATGATGAAAGACAGCCATGTTCTTGAAATAAGAGTTATACATTTGGATTAAAACATGAAAAAAAGATGAATATTTTAGTATAAATCAAGTGATTTGCTAAAAGTAAAACTACTTTTGAGATCTGCATTGATGTAAACAAAAGTCTGAAAAATCAACCCTTCAGAAGAATGGACATTTTAGCCCATGACACGGAGCAAAGTGGACTTCAGCATTGGTTTTGTTAGGGTTTTGTTAGCATTTTGTAATTGTGGAGTTTAGTTTTGTTCTTTTTGCACTGTTAGCATATCAAGTTTGTAAACTTTGTAAAGTTCATAAATCCTATTTAATCTCCTGTCTTTTGTGTATTCTGCTCTACGAAGGAAGAACATAGGTGTTCATGAAATTTTCATTTTTTAAGCAACATTGACAGACACAAAAATCAAGAGGTGAACACACTATGTTCTTCACTAATCAAAAATAAAAGACCAATTTGTCAAAGAAAACGATAGTAATGTCAAATTTGCCCTTTTTTGCTTAAGGTGCAGAATTTCCCCCACAGTTCAGAAACATATGGCTCACCAAAGAAATCAAGTTTTTTTTCTTTTGACCTTTCAGATCACTCACAGCCTTCTTGTAATATTTAGTTCTTTACATAACTGTTGTATTTTCCCAGGGGCTGTCATTTTGATCCTTTAAAAATTAAGATTCAGTGGCTGCACAGACCTGTGTAGGTGAAATATCTTCCAGCTCGGCTGCTGCTATTTCTTGGTTACCTTGCCTGCTAAGATTTCAGGCTCTGGGATCTGACTGACCTCGCTGTCAGCCCAGCACTGTTTCTCCACAGCTAACACGGTTGTAGACATTCTGCTGCTGTGCACGTAACATGCCAAAGCCTGCAGGAGCAGAGGCCAGTGTGCCTGGAGTCTGTGTAGCTGTAGGTTTTACTTAAACTACACTGTGTTGTAGTAAAGCATCCCCCACACCCCCAGCAGGTGTTTCCAAATAGAGAAAGAGTTTCAATTTACCTTTAGACATTTTAGGAAGTTTAACTAGAAGTTCTGTGCCTTTTTCATTGTAATTGCCTCGGTGCCAGCACAAGAGCATACTTTGGGCTCAGAGAGTGTAACTCAAAGGCTGTTTCTGCTCTCATTGGACCAAGAGCCAAATAGCCCACCTGAAATATTAAGTACTAAAGAGAAAAAACAAAGAAGTTCCAGGCTTTTTGAGGTGTTATAGCAAGTACGAGACTTGTCTCGATACTATGTTCAGCTTTGCCTTTGTTTTTGTATTATTTTCTTTCCTTATTTAAGCCTTTTTGCTTTTTCAAGACACACTCGATCATGCCGTCTTGCTAATTGATTTTTGCCACTTCTCTGCAAGGGCTGGACCCTCAGAAGTATTGGGAAAACCCATACTGTGTCTTTTCAAACATGGGGAAAGGTTGCTTTATCTCTATACAACCTTGTATTCTGTTGACGTTTAGCACTTCAGGGCAGCACACCCTTTTTTTCCCCAGCAAATCAGTGTAAACTGAAGGGGTGGATGTCTTTGTCTATTAAAATTGGAATGGAGTTACCTGACTACATGACCAAATGAATGTATACTGTTATTTCAAGGGTACTTATCCAAAGATCAAGATAAATATGTGTTTTTGAATGTAGTTACTCCAAGAGAAGGTCAGTTTGCTTTCACCAGAAGGTTTCAAACATCTGTTTTACAAGTCAAAGTATTGGAGGAATGATGCTTAGACAGCTATATTATTCCCTTTGGAATAATTTGCTCATTCCCAGCCATGTTGTTTTGCATATACCCTGCTCCTATTGTGTTTGTACACATTGTACTGTTACACAGAATTATCCTCCACAGGATGCTATTCAAAATATTTTGCGAGGTGAGTGTGAGGTTTTAAAGCCACCCTGTAAATGCTGCAGGTAGCATTTCCTTCTCCACACAGAGGTCACAGAAAACCCACAGCAAGTCAAGTGGCTCTCTAGGAAACTTGAGACCACTTGCTATTTCACAAGTAAACTTAGATAAATAAATATTTTTTCAAAACCTACACACACACACATACACATGCACATAACTCAAAACTAACCCCCCAAAAAACACAGGGGATGGTATTGTCTCTGCTTAATACCCATGACTATGAGATATTTGGAACATAATAAGCCAAATCAGCTGAAATAAAAGTAGAAATTGAGAGGGTCTTTTGGGTAGATGTCTTTCTCCCACATATTTCCTTGTAAAAATAATACAATTTTAAGAGACTGTGTAGTTGCAGTAAGAACTATTATGATTTCCACAGTAATCTCCATGATTTACCAATACCTGAAATACAACCCACCACCTGGGTCCAACAGCTTGGTTGGGTGCAGTAAAATGTAGCAAGAATTTGCTTTGTATTTGTAATATTGTCAGTAACAATAGTCATTGCAATAGTCATATAGCAGTAGTCATTGCTATGTGATACAACCAGTAATTATTTTGAGTTCACTGGGGAATTTATATGAAATAAATGAACATGCTGTAAGCCATTTGTTGGGTAAATACAGAAATATTGCATCTGTTGGACTGATTTTTACATGACACTATTAGAATTTTTTACTGGTGAAAAAACTTTGCCTTTTTCTTTTCTGAACAGCAGTAATTTGCCATAGTGATAATAATTTTATTTATTTATTTATTTTGCCTGTATGTCTTTGATAAGCACAGTTGAGGTTAGGAGAATTTTGCATGGTGAGTTGCAGTGCAAAAGTCAATTTTAGCATGCAAAATTCTCTGTTTCCCTAACATAGAAAAAAGCAAGTAAAGCATTTGTAGTACATGAATTAAAATTTGAAGATTCCGTCCTCCTCTTCCGTTTCCAGCTGGAAAAGGGAAATAGTTTTTTCTTTTTCTAATTTTTTTTTTTCCTTAGGACAGAAATACTTTTGCTGAGAACTATCTCCACACAAAAGCTTACAGAGCTGAATATGATGTCTTGTCTTATCACTTCTGAACAGACTCTGGACTTTGAAAAGACTTCTGAAATTTGCTTAACTTGCCGTTTCCTAATATAATGAGGAAATCCATGTGTCTTGCTTTTAGAAATGCTGGTGGCTTCAGAATAATTTGAGAGTCAGCAAGGATAAGCAGAAATGAAACTGCAAGTACTTGCTCATCATTGAAATATCTGAGATGATTTAGAGATAAAAATGTGCTAATTTACTATTGTCAGGGAAAATATGTCATTCAGACATGCTGACTAGTCTGAGCGTTTTTTGAAGAAGCTAATTCAGGCTTTGGGGGCTTCTGAATGAAACCTACAGGGGTATCCATAGCCACCACACTGCAGCTGAGCAGGGCTGCAAAAGGGGATAGCAGCAGGGGCAGCAGCTCTGGGGGGTGAAATGCAGCTGTGGGAAGCACGAGCTCCTCAGTGAGCAAACCCCAGACCTCCACTCCCACAAACCAGCCTCCTCCTGGCAAGCCTAAAGCCAGACCTGGTAACTTGTCACTGGAGGAAACCTAAAATTGTTAGAGAATATATATATATGAGAATTTAGAGAATATATATATATATGAGAATGTGCTTGCATGTTTAAAGAGTATCGACAAATGTATCACAAACGCAGCACAAAGGATATTCTTTAAATAAGAAAATGATTTTCAAAGTACAATCCAGATGTACTTATGTTTAGCACTATGTATGTACCTTAGCATTCCTTAGGATTGTTGCTGGGGATTTGGGGGAGATTTTAGTTTGTGTGTGAAGTAGAGAAGCTAAATTTCAGTTTGACATTCAGGTAATTTTCCAGTCAACTGCTACCGTAGAGGATTATTTGAATGAGACCACACTAATTTTAATGAAGTCCAAAGTTTAAATTAGATACAGCAGTACGTAGGTTTAATGCAGAAGTTATTTAAAATGACATTTTACATAGAGCTATTCACATGATTGCATTGTGATCTGGTTCCTCAACCAAAATTTTGTTAAAAAGCTTATTTCAGAAAAACTGGTTTGATCAGCTTGAAATATTTTTACACTTTAAAAATTATTTTTGAGTTCAGTTTCATTTTTCTCAATTTTAAAACAGAAACTTCAAATGCTAACAGAATAAAATGGAACATTGGGATTTTTTTTCTGACTTGTTATTCTTGTTTCAAGAAAAATAGAAAAATACTTTCTAAATTTAATTTACACCAAAGACCAGAGTTTACTTGTATGTCATTTAAAGCATAAATATTCTACCTGCTTAAAAATGGTGCATCTAACTTTTTCATTGTTTCTTTGCAATTACCTCATATTTTGGTATTCTCTCTTGTTACATGTTGATGAACATTTTTCTATGATAGGATTTGACTATATTCCTAATGTTTTCAGAGAAATTCTTTCCTGACTATCATCAATGACTGTTAAAACAGGTCCACTTTTATCCATTTGAAATCTTCCTCCTGATCTTAATTCCACCTGTACTGAGTAATCTTAACAAACCTTCTGACTTTTTTAATATGAGGGCTGTTCTCAAACCTATTAATTCAGTGCTTTCCCATGAAGACTCAAAGGATGTCCCTCTGTATTCTCAATGTCCTCTCATTCTCCACAGCAGAGTGTTTTAGATTATCAACCAAAAACAATTAAAAGCTCTAGTGGCTGAGGGGTAAGCAGACATAAATCCTATTGGTTTGAGTTGAGAACAGTTTGTAGCCTTGTTACTGTAAAACAAAAATCTGGAATAAAAATTTAAGAGAATATTTTAAAATACTTGTGAGTGTTAATGCAATACCAATGTTTCCAGTGAGGACAAAAGTCAGGCAGCCTTTCGGAATGTTTTATAACTCAAACAAACATAAAGGCAAATAGCATCCTTACCACTAGAGAGAGCTCTCACACTAAAATAATAGAACATCACTTTGGGCTCCTTTTTTTCAGAGCTGAGGGAAAAATGTAAGAGGGAAAAAATTATGCCATCTGGACTCATGATGGGAAGATATGACCTGACAAAAAGAAGAGTCCAGAGGCTGGTTCCAGCTGGACATGGGGAGAAGGGAACATGTTGTCTTCATTCCTCACTGTGGCAGATTCTGCCTGGATCCCATGAAAGGGAACAAGAAATGTCTGAAAGCAAATAGGTTTATTTTTCCACTTTTGGCAGAGAAAATTTGAATTGATGGGACATATGGTAGCTGCTCCTGTCCTTTCATTCTACACAGGCAAGGCCAAATAGAGTAAGAATGGTTGTGTGTTTTGCCATTTTCAGAAGGGGCCAAAATCCGTCCCCAGAAGCAAACCATGAAGAGCCATCAACATTACTCAAAGATGTCCATGTTTCTAAAAGCCTGGAGGAAAAGACTACAATAGCCTTTTTATCTTAGCAGCCGTGAATGAAAATCAGTGCTAAAGACTAGCAGGAACAGAATTGGTACCTGCAGTAGACCAGGTTATAACTGAAAACTTCAGGGCAAGATGATGAAAGAGTTCAAGTTAAGAGAAAGGATATTTTTGAGTACACTTTTGAGTACTTTTTAAAAACCGTATTCAAGAGTAATATAGATTTTTGAGGAAACTGACACAGGAAATTTTGGATGGTGTTTCTTGTTATTTAGAGCAGTATTTAAATTTCAGTGAAATGTGTTCTGCATTTGATTAAGCTGCTAGAAGTGAACATTTCTAGTAAATATTTTCAAACTAAGGAAGAGAATATGTTTGAGGAAAGTATGGAAAACTTAGAGTCTCATGTGCTCCTCTTTTTCCTACGCTTCCCCATCCTCCATATACAAAAGATGAACCTGAAATATTTATAGGCTTGAATTTCCTGATTTTGTGACTAAGGCTCTATTCTACCCTCTAGAAAATGGAAATGCAATAAGTTCTATCATGTTATTCAGGTCTAATATTATTTATTACTTGAGAATTTAAATTAATTTTGGCCCTTTTAAATTAAACACATTAATTG
The DNA here is from genome assembly GCA_013399915.1 of Illadopsis cleaveri. Lineage (NCBI taxonomy): Eukaryota > Metazoa > Chordata > Aves > Passeriformes > Timaliidae > Illadopsis > Illadopsis cleaveri. The sequence goes on from VXBB01003826.1 coordinate 32,796, forward strand.
CAATAAGCTTCTGAAAGATACCTCGTATTCCCAGGGGATCAAAGAGGACTCATGATGGCCTTCTGTCAAATCCTGAGATTTCTTTACAAATGCACATGTTCCAACAGTGAGATGAAATATTTTTTGTCATAAAAGATGTAGTTAATGGCATGAAAGACAGGCAAAGGAGTGCTGTTATAATCATTTATCTAAGAAGTTTCTTAATTTGGCATTTGTGTGAATTGAAACCCTTTTGAAATGACTTGTGAATTCAGTCATCTGTATGACCAGAGACAATTTTGTAATTGTGCGCAAGGCTGGCTTCCTAATTACTCTGAGATCTAAGGCAATTAAAATTATACAGTTTTCCCCTCCATCAACTTCCTGTCTGAGAAAAACTTGCTTTGTTTTTTAACCTCAAACTCTCAATACTCCTTAAGATACAGCAGTAGCCTAAAATAAGTTTAGACAGGAACACAGGAATTTTCATATTCTCTCAGTGTTCCTTTTTCTCCCAGTTTATAGGAAGGTATTTGCCTACTTGCCATTTTCTTCCACTCTCTTCTACCTCCCTTTTGCTTGGGTTCTGCTTCCATATTCAGCATTATGTTACAGGAATATGAGTTTTGTGCAAATGAATAGTTAATGTTGTAGAAAGAAAGCAGGGGGTAACTGGATAGGTAACATTAGATGCCTATAAATATTCCAGGGTGTTCCTAGTTGCCCCTACTTCTGAACAAATCATCCCCTCATCAGTTCAATTTACTAAGAGCTGAAATATGTATTTTCTACATCTACCAACAGAATTGTTACTATTCTACTGAGAAATAACCTCTTACCTCAGGCTTCAGTAAAGTCATTCAAGGACAGACGTTCCTTTTCACAATCAATTTAATTCAAGTCATTAACCAAGAAGCCCAAAGAAGTTTATAGACCTTAAAAATACAAATAACAGAGTGTGCTATCTCTTTAATTAGTAACACTCCAGATTTGAAATGATGACCTAGAGGTATATAACTCCATAGCCCATTACCAATCCCCTGAGCCACTCCAATCTGTCAGAGACCTTGTCCCCGCCTTACACTTTTAAGTAAGGTTAAGAAAACGTAGGACACAGTGGGGATTTTCCTTACTTTTTCTCTTTTTCTTAAAATTTTCAACTGCCTTTCAAAACACTTTAAAAAACTCCAGTTTGTGGTAAAATACAAAATTCTTGAAAAATTGCTAATATTTAAGAAAATGTGGCTATCAATCCTTTTGTAAAAGTTTTTTTGGGAAATGTATTTGATAAATCTTATTAGAGGTGAAAATTTTTATATTTTCATTTTCTTCTTTTTTGTGTGTGAAACTAAATATAAAACAAATGCCACCTTTTTAGCATGAGATTAGTTACCTATTACTGTAGTGTTACCATAGCCAACATCATCTCTGATCTCAGAAAGCCTCTCAGAAAGAAAATAGTTGTTTCCAATTCATAAATATGGGGGATATAAAACTACAAATTCAAATTTCTATTGGAGAAGATTCCTACCACTGAAAAAAAAACCCAAAACATTACTGTTCTTATGCCCTTAAAAACAACAACAAGTTTTAGAATTTTTGAGTATTGCAGCACACTTTAAAATAGAGTTCCTAGTGCACAGAAATCCTGGAAATTGACATTTACTTCTGTTTTGAAGATAGCCATCTCAGGATTTTGTGAAATAAATAATTCAAACATATACTCAATACATTTTTTTCTAGCATTAAAGCTTTGAACATGTACTGCAATACATTGCAGTCCATCCTTTATATAAACTCTTTTCCTTCCTTTTTTCAGGGGGACCATATTCAAAAATTTCTAAATCACTGTGCACATTGTGAAAACTCACACACATTTAGTGCTGCCAGGATGATATAATTACTCTATTACATTTTACATTTTACTTTCTTTTTTTTTCTGCATGAATGTTAATAGCAGTGTCTCTCCTGAAACCATCAGGTACATGAAGTTGACTTTGAACCTCTCTGAGAATTTTCAAACATCACTGGAAACATTCAAGGCTCATAAGAGCAAGGGAGAGACTCCTAATTCCAGAGTGGACATGAAGCGCTTCAGAAAGGTAATTCATTGTCTCCTCCTGCCCTTCAGAGGAAGAATTTCCTTCCTTGGGAGGATGTTTGGAGGTCAAATATTTGTGTTGTTCCCACTTCAGTCCAAAGAGCACATAACAGGAGATAAGAGCAACACTAGTAGTGAGATATAGTTAGCTCATGAACTGATACTGGTACTTCAAACCTAGAAATTACTTTTATTCATTTTTTGTTAGTTTAGTTTAGACCTGGAACAGTTGGACAGATGGGCAGAGTGCAATAGGATGAAGTTTAATAAGTCCAAGTGCCGAGTCCTGCACTTTGGCCACAATAATCCCCTGCAACCTTACAGACTGGGGACGGTGTGGCTGGACAGTGCCNTGCCATCACTACTGCTGCTGAGTTCCTCGGGCTTAGTCCTTGAGATTTATGATTTTTTTAACATTTACACATTGGTTAAAGATGTAGTTCTCAATAATAGAATATAGAAGGACAAGAGGATGGGGCCAGCCCCTGCAGGGGTGCCCATTGACAGGATAAGGGACAATGGGCACAAACAGAAAGGCAGGAAGTTCTGCCTGAATACAAGGAAAAACCACTTTGAAGGAGCACTGGAGTAGGCAGCCCAGAGAGGATGTGGAGTCTCCTCGAGATATCCAAAACCCACCTGCACATGAACCAGAGCAACCTGCTCTAAATGAACCTGCTTTAGCACAGGGGCTCGATAAGATGATGTTCAGAGGTACTTTCTGACTCCAACCATTTTGTGATTCTCTGACAAACAACAGATGTTTCAGGTTTCTCCATGAATGCTTTCTCTAGACACTATGGAGATAAATGCCTTGGCCAGCTGAAGCAGCTGCCTGAGGGCAGAAGGCAATTTCAGCCCTTTAAATAGTGGAATGGCAATAACACAGGTTCCTGTTCTCTCTATCCCACAGTCTGTTCTTCCTTCTGTAACTGCTTTTAGATATTAGATCTAGACCTGCCTATTGACTCATCTTTGACACCTTGCCAGGCAAGGTGCTTTGCCATGTATTTTTACATTATTTATTCTAAGGTTTACTTATTCTGTGTAGAGTGGATTATTTCCTTTTTTTTCCACAAATGTCCATTGTCTGTATGGCACTGACAAAGCCAGACAAAGGATGCTCTTTTAACAGCAAAATAAGATTCAGGGTACCTCAGCACAATGATCAAAAAGCCTGTCTGAATGATGCAAATCTGTTTAATTACAGCTTTTTTCCATGAAGTCTATGCCAGAAAGGTAGTCTCAGCAACTTCAAATGGAATAATTTGCAAACATTTTAGAATCTGCTAAGATAAAAGGGTTTGTCTGTTTCAAGATCCATTCTGATTGATAATTTCTGTCAAATGGATTTTGACATTATAATTGAATGGTTGCAAACCTGAAAGTAAAAGTGACATTATATTCCTTTTGAACATGAAATGAAAGGAAGTATACCTTATTATCACTAGGTATCTTATCTATTCAATGTTATTCTTACTCCAAATTTTTACAAACAAGATACACAGTTGCTAAATTAAATACTACATACTTGGTCAGGGCTGGGGAACAGATAGGAAGAAGGAATTGAGACCATCTCCCTGAAGAAAGCTCCTGTATTACTTTGCCATATATGTATTTTGAAGACACTGAAGTTTCTCTGAAGACATGTAGAAAAGCTTTTCCAGTTCTCTTAAATTAAGTAACTAGATTATCCCATTGGATCATGTCAACCAAGTGATAGGAGGATGAGATTGTGTGCACATGACCAATATAATTTTTTACTAGATATAACATTGTAGCATCAAAACTCTAGCAGACATCTTCAACCAGACAATAAGATTCTTACAAATATTCTGAAGTTCTGACAGAACCAAACTGTCACCTCATCCTCCAGCATCTCCTCCCCATCTTACATGTCTTAGCAAAAGGGACAGTAACTGCAGAATCCACTGCTCTAGAGCATCATAATAAAAAAGAGTTTGTGACTAGAGGTACTTCACAGGACAAAAAAGTTGGCACAATGGAATGTTTATGCTGTTCACATGTTCACCTACATCACCAGCTAATTTTGCACATGCATCAGGAGAATTCTGAGATAACTGAGTAGCAAAAATTAGCTGAAATCTCAGTAAAAGATTTGGGCATAAAAAATATAGAAATACAACACTGATATCACCCTTATGTGTGACAGGAGAAGTAATATATCTTGCCATGGACTATGACTTGATTTTGCAGGATACTTCATAGAGACAAAACTAAAAAATAGCTCATTAGGTTTTTAAGTTTTAACTTTTTAGGCATAAACCAATGAGAAAGCAAATTACTGGAAGACAACAAGGAAACCCTGAGATAATACGCATTAGCCTGAATAGTCCTGACAGGTAAATCATCCTTATTGATGGGTAACCTTTCCAATGGGTTCAGTTTTAAATTAAAATTTCCATTAAACAAGAATTTGTTGCCCAAGTAGATTTTCAGGTAATCCATGGTCAGACATACATTGAAACTTCAAGTAAAATAAATGCTTAAAATATCAGTGCTGGAGTGATTTAAAAAGCATTTTAAGGAAATGTTTGTTTATTCTATGTTTGTTTAACAGTCCTGAAAAAAAATACTAACTATTTTTATTTTAAATACTGATTACCCATTTCTTCTAAATTGACTTCAAATCCTTTGCTCATATTGAATCAAAGTGACTTCAAACATAAGTCCATTTATTAAATATTTTATTAGGTCTTTCATTATGTATGCTTGTAAAGATCTTAATAGAGATGTTAAATAATGGAATTTTACAAGTTCCTAAAATTTCATAAATCTCCATAAATTTTCTTTTTATGAGAAACCTGCTTTCATAGTGTCTGATTTTTTATTCATACGCAACAAAAATGTTAATAAACTGTAATTAAGCTAATATGATTTATCTTTTCATTCATTATATAAGTTAATTTTGTTCTAAAGGAATCCTGTTTTCAAATTCTCTCCAGCAATGTAGAATTAAAGTAATTGTAGTTTGGCACAGGAAATTAGTCATAAAGGGCCATGATTTCTAAACTAAATGGAAGTTTTCACAGGCTGGATTAGCCATATACTTTAGAAAAAGGGAGAATGTAAAGGAAATAATTTGCAGTGCAAATTATTCTTAGTGTAAGAACTCACCTTTTGGGTACAAATTCTTCAGATGATAAGTGGTATATTAACAGATCAAGAAGTTTAAATTTTTTCATCTGTTTTATATTTGTCCTTGCTGAGTGAGATCTCTGGGTTTTTTGGTTGGTGATGGGTGGGGTTTTTGTTTTGTTTTGTTTATTTTCAATTTAGAAACTGTGAAGATCATACCAGTGTAACTGTCATAGTTTCCTTCCCAAATCTCTGACTGATGGAAGAATATAGACAGCTTCACAAGTGTGGATGTACCTATTGAAGCTTGTGGAAGTTCTTGCACGTAAATTTACTAAACCAATGACTTTATGACAGAGTTTATTGTGCTGCTAATGCAATATTTGCAGCCTCCATGACTCATACCATCATTCACTGAGATCTTTGAAGCTTCTGCATTGAAGTAAAGAGATCTTATCAGCCTAACACTGGGCCTGGTGTTGATAAAGTGGGTACTGATGAGAATGAAATAACCACAGCAAAGGATGAGTCTGACAACAAAAAATATAGGGCTACCTCCATCAACTTGATATTAAGTGGAGTGAAATTAACTCTCCTTTGCCTAGAAAAAGGTGGCAATAGAGTCCTGACTAGGAAAGTTAAAATACTGCTAGAGGTCAGAGAATGAACATGATGCAGTAAACCCATAGCCAGGGAGAAGAGAACAAAAGGAATGGGACTTGTGATTGCTTGTAATATATTACAAGGTAATGCACTCAAGAACTAAATAAACTACAATAAACTACATCTGCAAAACTCTCTGAAATATGCAAAATAAATTATAGTTACAGAATACACATCAGGAGGGCTGGTTAGGACAGCTCTAAAGGAAAACGATTCTTTATGAAACCTACTTTGACCAATGCATTAAATAAAATACTAAGTGAGAAAAAGGAAGTAGACTCCTTTTTTTCTTGAGAATTTAAAAACACATTTGAAACTAGACTTTAAGAGAAATCTAAAAATGTCAAACTGGTGATGGTTTTTGTTTTTCAATGAAATTGAATGCTTCATGAGAGTTTACCCATGATTTTTTATATGAGAAGCTTAGCATGAGATGTCAGAGAGATGTAATTTCTATACATCTTCACACATGTGTCTGTGTTTGAATAAAATACCCTAGTGCAGGATACAGACATCATCTTCTGTAAGATCACCAGTCCATGACATCAATTATCCAATGAGGTTTCCCCTTGAACTTTTTTCCTCTATTATATTTTCATTACTATGTAGGAGTTAGGCTGGACAATTTTCTTGCTGCCATGATGGATGATTATGACATGTTATGAATAAGAGGTGATTAAATATAAACTATGTGTTGTCCATCAATGCAGTTATTATGGAGGCTTTGTTATTAATACATTTTTAATTTCTCAGTTCACGGATGAAAGGCTCAGCCTACATTAATAGTGCTACATAAAGGGATAATTTAGTAAGATACCTGGTGCCCTAATCCTGATTCAGACAAACTTCCCATTAAAAATATGTGGAAATGGCAGTGTGACTAAATCCTTAAGCTTGGTCTTAGATTCAGGGAAAATCTTGTCCTATTCAGCACAATAAGAAGTTTAATTCAGAATACTTATTCATATTAAATTTTAACCTTCTGTTTAAGGAATATGTTGAAAATACAGTGTACAGATAATTTTCTTCTTGTTAAGAGAAGCATAATTTATTTGATTCTCCACATTTTTGTCACATTCTTTAGCAAGAAATTGAAAAAGTGCATGAAGAAAGCACCCTAACAACAGCACACAGAAGCATGACTTGCCTCTGTGTCTGCTTTCCAAGCTTGTGCAATGAAATCTATTGAAAATCATCATTTATAAAATCATCAGAGACTGACTTAAAACATTTGTTGGTTGGGTTTTTTGGTGTGTGTGAAATAATTTTTTCCACCTTTTTTCTCTTGTAATTTAGACATATTAAGGAGTCAGCTACACATTCCTGCTTTTTCCCATTACCACTCTCCTTTTTTCTCTTCTTAAGTAACAGCAGTGAATTGTGTTGCATGGTATATGGGACAAAAAGTTTAGTAATACAAATAAATGACAGAAAAAGTTTTATTAAGGTTGTTTTCAAAATCTGTATTTTTATGATATCTTATGGTCTCCATTTTTGTTTCATATTGTACACTTAATACACTTTGACTACAGAAATTTCAGAAAGTGATAAAATGCTGAGAAGAGGAAGGATTTAGGGAAAATATATAGTAAAACAAATATGATGTGGTCAGAACATAGAGTTTCTTTCCCTGGTAGACAATTCAGTGCAGAGCCAAAACTTTAAAAGAAAGAGGTTTTCTAGTTAGAGGAGAAAAAGAACAGAAAGGGCATGTGAAGGATATCTTCAGCTTCAGTGAGCTATGGGAGTGAAAGGAATAGTACAGGGATGATAGAAAAAAAATCCTTTTAAGTAAATGAATGTATTGCAAGGGCTAATTCTATTCTGTGGACAAATTCGGTGACAATATTATTCACACAAGGTTTCAGACAGTCTATGGCACCTCAGTGAGCCTGAAGGTGCCTTCTGGGGGAGAGAAGAGCAACCCTGGTGACCTTCCTTCTTATCAACTAACTCTGATCAGTCTTTCAATCCATGCAAACAACAGATGCAGCTCCTTTATTTTCTATCTTTGATTTAAGAAGGATGGAAAAGTAGAAACATTTAACATTAGATAGAGCTGAACCCAGAGATAGAGGAATGGATGGTTTATATGTTGACATGAAATTTTCTTCACATACTGTTGAAGTAAATGCTCCAGAGAGAAAGCACTCTGTCATTAGCTTAAAGTGAGCAGGTTTTTGTTTGCCTAGGAATGGGTTATGTTTTCCATGACGCTCCGTGTCAGTTGCAAATTTATTCCTACCTTGTATAATGCCTGTCTCTATTTTTTGCATAATATTATTCGTTCCACTTAAAATGAAAAATAAAATGTAGCAATGGAAATTCTAAAGGAAAAATTATTTGACTGAACTATTTTATTTCTTTCAAAGAAAATATTTTTAAGCTATTACTGTACTTGGAAGAAGATTAAAAGGAGAAGAAGGGAACTTGGAGGAGTAGTCAGTGGGCACAGGTAAGAGATCTAGAACTCACAGAAGCTTAGTATTGTCTTAACAATAATTCTGTTGAACTCAGAGTCAAATCACTAAAATAACAGAGCACTTGAACAAAAACAAATATGCAAGAATTTAAGCATATAACATATATTATGCATTTACAAAGTTGCTTTATCATCACAGTACACCAATGAAATGACTCCTCAGTGCAGATCATTTCAGCCAATTTAAATATAAAACATTAATGAAGTCACATGTGAGGGGCCAAACAAGGATGCTAAACAAATCTGGAAATCACAAATAGACTCTTACTAAGTCTCAATCAATTTTTGGTTAATGGTATATTAAGTAGGGGTAATTGTTCAAGTTAGGGGTTTCTTTGTACAAATTACAGGTAATAAGCTTAATGTAGATGTGACATAGTTCCTTAATTCTAGCCATTAAGGAAAGTAGATTTAACTCCATTAAGTAACCTCACTTAAATATGACAATAGATAACCATGGTCATTAAACTAATGACATCTGTCATCAACACTGATGTTAGCACTATGCCATGCATGCTTCCAGAGTAAAGACTCAGTCAGTATTTCTGTTGTTAAATGATTCAGGGGGTTGTAGCCTAGCTTTTTAAGCAATGGTGGAGGAAGAAAAATTTAGTCCACCCAAGATAAACATTATTGAACGAGGTCTGCACCAGTAACGTCCATGGAAAGTCTCTACAGTTTGTGTGCATGTGGCAGAGCAGGATGAATTTTGATAATGTAGAACTGTGAAATGGCATTTAACACATATATGCCTGTGTCAACCTGTGCTTTAGAAAAACTGGCAGCACAGAACTCCTCAAAAAGCCTCGTAGAGATGAAACCTGCACTGTTTTTAAATGCTCTCTCTGTTCTATTCTGAGTTCCTAGTCATCTTCAATAAGAAGATTCCAGTATATATTACCAATATGAAGTATTTGCTCCTTATACCTACGGACAAGCACAGATGAAGCACTTACACATTTCTAAACAGCAGCTAATAGCTTTTGGTGGAAATATGAGTGATGTCTAATAAGTCTGCAAACTTCAAGTAGCTCAGTTAGAGATATCCTCAGGGCATCTCCTGCTGTCTATACATTCAGATTTACAGAATAACCTGCTGTTCTGTAGCTGAAGTTATTAGCTCAGCACTGAAGAAGTGCTGAAGTTCTTAGCATAAGATTCATTCTCTACTATATTTGCACACACACTCCCTGTACATCCTTTTTATTGCTCCTCAGTGCTTATTTTTTATCTGGTAGGAAAAATAAAAGTCAGTGATTTTCCCTATCAGTCTGATAGAACTGGCTAGGGTACAGTGAAAATGATACTAAAGAACACAGAAGATGAATTATGCTTTAAAGCCAGTAGAAATAATATCACTTGAAACCTATTGTTCTGCAGTACAGGATGGCATCTTCTGAATGAGGCTTGAGAGCAGAACACATCCTCTCTGGTCTCCCCGAGGCCTTGTAGAACCTCTTTTCCAGCACCTCTGTCTAACCCCTGGCATTGCAGAAGATTTTCTCAGCATTTGTGGAGGAGATGGGACTTGGCAACTCCATATGTGCAGGGCAGATCTGTTCTTGGGGAAAGCAGCTTGCTTGCTTGCCTGTTCTTGTGCAAGAATTAGACAGTACAGTTCTTTTTTTTTTTTTTTTTTTTTTTTTATTTTTTTTTTCAGCACTGGACTTAATTTTTT
>VXBB01003826.1:54375-66809 GCA_013399915.1 Illadopsis cleaveri
GGAAGGAAGGAAGGAAGGAAGGAAGGAAGGAAGGAAGGAAGGAAGGAAGGAAGGAAGGAAGGAAGGAAGGAAAATATTTTCTGTGCTCTTCACAAGCTCCATCAGGAATTCTCTACTTTTGCATTCTGTTTTCTCCTCAGTCTATATAATCACACAAGCTATTCCTGTTTTTCTTATTTTTGGACATTGGCATGTTTGATCAAGTGTACAGTAATAAAATATTGGAGATATTTGATCTTTTAATAAGTATTTCTGGAACAATTTGCTTATTCTTCCATTATCACCAGCCACTATTCTGAGAGAAGTTAAACTTGATAAGAACTAAAAAACTAGTCTTATAATAAAATATCCAGCTCTAAGCTGTTGGAAAGAAACATAAAAAGGTCACATTTCATCAGGCTTTAATTTTCCATTCTCATTTTCAAAGAGACTCATCTCTGTATTCTTCACAGAAGTATAAAGCCCTCTCTACCTCTGATAATCCTTTTATGCTTTCACATTAATATAACAGAGCCCAGAGAATTAATTATTAAGTGCTGCTTAAACAGCGCTGTAAATATACACTATGTTACAAAACTTAAGATAAGCAATGGCTCCATCCATAATGAGCTTACTATAATTAAATTCATTGTTGAATCTACATATAAAATGTAGCTAAAAGTCGAACCACACAGGAAAAACCTTTAAGCCAGGTAAGACACAGACGTGAACCTAACTTGTTCCTGGGTTATGAAAATTAATAGCAATTGTAGATTGGTTAACTATTGACTCACATAATTCACTGAGCTTTTTGGCAAGTATCGATAAAATGTGGAAGTTGCATGTTATACACAAACAGGGGAGATGAAAAACTGGCCTGAGATGTCTGATAGCTCATAATCTCTGTAATGTGTAAGGTTATTTTTCTTTCAGATGAATATGCTGGACATTAAAAGTACATAACGATATGCTTAGTATTGTAGGCACATTATTTCAAATCAACATTCATTCTAACTTCAAACTTCAAATGAAAAAGATCCCTTTCCCTGACCACATTATAACTCACAGTTCTGGTGTAGTTGTGTGTTTCTTTGTTTGAAAAGTGGAATCCTTCTAGGAATCAGTTTATAAATTAACCATGTGTCTTTCTGGAACTGTTTTTACTTACAGGAAGAAGGCATAGGAGAACAAGTACAAAAGGCCCAGAATAAAGAAAAAAAGAAGAAAAATCTGTAATGCTGAGTCTTGGTCATAGACTGATATTTAAGAATGTACTAGGTACAGTAATGTGTATACCCATTAAATACCCAGTAAATATTAATAATTTAATTGTTTTCAACATTAAAAGGAGAAAAAAGTCTGTCTCCTATTCCCAAATTCAAATGAACTTCAAATATAACCTCACATGCTGCCTTTTATGCTGGCAATCATCCCATCTCAATCTCACACAGGGGAAAAATTTCATCATATGATGAACAACTTCCTAGGGAGGAATCCAGTCTCTTCTCTACATCATGCCCATGAGGTTGCTTGAGGTAAAAAGCTGCAAATGGGTGCTATCTCTAATTTCATTTTGTGAGCAGAGTTGATCTGTTTATAAAATATAATTTACCTTCCTTTGGTACTCCACTCACTTCACTTGGGGTAACACACTTTCCTCCTTAAATGTCTGCTATTTGGGGTTTGGGGTTAAAGATGAAGGCACACAACCCTTTGCACAGTAGAAGGAAAGAAATGGGGTCATCTCTGTGGTCAATTTCTTTTCTTATCCCAAGTGTTTCTATCACCTGGTGGGATGGTCTAGCATGGCAAACAAAACAGCCACACCCCATAGCTGCACTGCTGGCTGGCTCCATGGACAGCCTCGGGGTTGGGCAGATTAGGGAAGGAAGGGTGAGAATTTTTAATCACAAATCACAGCTGTCTTGATCTCAGCACAGTAGAGACAAAAGATTTTGTACACATACACTGTCCACTTTGCTAGGTATTATGCATCAGCCAAAGTGCCAGGGGAAAAAATCCTAATTGTTGGTTTCAGCAGTAAAGCTTGGCAACATACTGTTAGGCAGGGATTTTTGAAGGCTAACCTTGAAAATACAGGAATATATTCCTGTATTTTACAGTCCTACTCTCAATATTGCCCATATAATTTCTGCAGGAACCATGCAGCATTTTTATTTCTAGTGGATTATCTCTAATGGGAGAAACTTTAGGTTCCTAGTGTTAAATACAAATTCATACATTTCTTGTTTATTTGCAGCATATGTTCCTTGGCTATAGTACATGACACACACTGTGTGTTGCTTCCATAAAACTGATGCTACAAGGAAGCCAAAAAGCATGAATTTATCTTTAATGTTAAAAATGCCCAGAATTGCAGAAAAATACTGACAGAAGAATGGTAGATGCAGAATCAAAATATCTCTAAAATTCTCTAACAGTGAGAATTGAAAAGCATTTATGTCATCAACTGTGATATAAAGGTGGACTCAAATTTAGAAGTCTTTTTTTTCAGTTAAGTGTGTTTTAAACCACTTAACTTGACTCTTTAGGATTTTATATACTGACTGTGCACTAATATTTAATTCTTTATTTACTCAGGAATTTACAACATAATTAACCCTAAATCCAACGCACTAATTTAAAATAACTACGGTCTACCTGACATATTTAGACTGTTAGATTTTCACGGTCATTATGAGGAATTGTTTTCTGAGAGCAGATATTTTTGTGTCAAATACTTGTGTTAACATCCTGTGTTAACATAATGTTGTTTTTACTTAAATTTCACTAGCATTGATGTGGATCTCCTTGAATACTTGTTTGTAATCTATTTTGCCTTCAGCACAGAACTCATTCTGCTACTCTAATAGTTATAATTTATCTGGATTGTCATGTCTTCTCACAGTGACAGATAAACTGGTGGGGTCAGTGACATTTTGACTACTGTTAACCAGCAGAAGTGTAATATAAATGGGATGTTTTTCCTTTTTTTAGAAATGGGTCAGTATAAACCAATGGTCATGTTGCATCACTGCAACCTCTTTCAAGATGAATAAGAGTGAAAAGTGCTTATGTTTTCATTTTTTCATGAACTGATTGATTAGCTGGAGGAGTTGTAAGATTCCTGAGAAACAGTGCATCCAACTTCTCTTGATTCATCAAATCATGACAGGCTTTTTCAAATGAAAGCAGAGACAGTTTATCTTTTTGGGTAAGAGATCTTCATGCGAACTTGACAGGGAGTATCATCACAGTTCCTCTCTGAAAGCTTAGATGAATTGTAGTATCTGACACTTCACCAAAGCTTTCTTTATATACTTAGAGATTTTTTTCCCAGATTCCAGTTTTTCAGCCTGATTTGAAGATATTTTCTGTGTGAAAAGGAGAGTGGAAAAAAGTTTTTGTCTTCTTTGTTAAGGAAAAAAAAAAAGTGCTGTTTAATCCCATTTCAAGTGCTGTTACTGCCAGAAGTCAGCTTTTTGTCAGAGATAAGATGTTTCTTCCTGTTCATTCTTTAGCTGACAGATTTATTCCCTATGCATACTGAGCACATATTCTAACTAATGAAACTCCACCATGGCTCCTGTACATATGGAATGTGAGCACCATACCACAGCCAGGAGTGGAAGGCTCCAAGCATGGGAGTCATGTGAAGGATGTAAGGATTTTCTGTATCCTTAAATGAGAGGCATCACTGTCCAGCTTCCATGAGATAAAATACTAAGAGCAGTTTCAAAATTAAAGGATGTTTTCAAATACAATTTTTTTCCCTCTCTATTGTTCATTATTTTTATAAGGAACACATCCTGGGAGCTCTACATGTGGTACCAGGGGCTTGCTGAGCAGCTCATATCCCATTGGTTCAGTGCATCACAAGATTGAGCATGAACAGCTGACCATGCACCTATGCACATTCTGAGCACAGGAATATCACAGGTTCCAAGAAGAGGAAGTAAAATTGAGAGGGGATGTCTTAGGCTCTGGGAATTTATGAGAATTCATTTGGTCAAAAAAGACATCCAATGCAATCTGAGTCAATAGTTGAGGAGCGTTGAGGCTAATACAGAATCATAGCTTTATTTTATTTTATTCATCATTCTATTAAGCATTCTACTAAATATTTTCAGCCCACTAAGACAAACAAAAGAAGAAAAAAATTAATTAGTAAATAGTATAACAGATTTCAAGCTCAAAAGTCATCTCCCTCACATTCTGAAATCCTTCTAAGTGGACAAAAAAATCAACTCATGGGCAGCCCAGAACTCTGGAATTACCCTTCTAAATATCCAGTTAATGCATCTGTTAAAAAAAAAAATTACTACTCTGGGAAAAGAGTAAGCATGATTAAACTAGATGATGCAATTCATTTTTCATCCTCGTTAATAAGTGTGTTTTTATAACCTGTTTATTATGTGCAATATATAAACTTTCCTGAAAATAAATGAAATTTGCACTTTACATATATACAGGTGTAAGTAAAAATGATACATTTTTCCATTATACGAGCCAGGACCTGAATCTTTCAACTCTTGAAGAAACAAAATGAAATACAGCCCCTTTCCCATGTTGCTTACCATATCATAATCTTGTGCAATTTATCCATACATACCATAACAATAAAATTGAACTTTGATTCTTGCAATGACATAATACTTGTTTATTTAAAGGTCAACCATTACTCTTAGAAGTAAACCCATTAAAATAGTGTGATGTAAGGATGTAAATTACAATGCATCTAAATGTGAAGTTACTACTTAAACATCAAATGACACTGAAGACGTGACTAAAAACTAAATAAGATTCACCAGTATTCAGCCGGAAAAATCAAGATCAGAGTGTGACTATGATTTTTTTTTTTGAGCAATCTGATAGAGCTGGGCCTAAAAATTTGAAAACTTCATGAGATTGTGTTTTTTAGAAAAAAAACCTGATTTTTTCGATATTCTGTTTCCTTTTCAAGATACAGAGTCATTTGAATGTGGACTGGCTTTAACCAGTCATCTCAAAATTATTTATGTAGGAAAATTAAATTAAACAAGGTCAAAGCACCTCTGTGTGAAAAATAACAGTCAGAAAAATATATCTGTACTGTATCAATTTTTAATGTTATCTGATTTTATCCTGATTGCTAAGTGGATATATTCCTCATCCTCCTCATTAAAACAACCTCATTGGAGAAAATGAAAAGGATTACATTCAAAGAGCATGGATATGATTCATGCCTAAAAGCAAATGCAGAAGATAATAACTGTCTTAGGAGAAAGTCAAGAGGGCTCCTGTCTGAGCTACAGCTGTGGGTCTGGAAACAGAGTTTGCAAAGGACCAAAAAGAAAGGCAAGCTCTGAGAGGAACAGATGCTGAGACAAGGTACTTACGTGAACAAGAGAATGCAATATCTGTCATCAAAGTGTGAGCTAGGAGTGAGTGACCTATTTACTCTAGCGAAACAAAGGCTGAGAGAGGATAATATTGCTGTCTATAAAACCTTCCAGAGAGGGGTTTAAACTTTTGGGAGGAAGATCTTCAAGCAAAAGGATATACAAAAACATGGCTGTGAATACATTTAGAGTAAAAATACAAGAACACTCAGGGAGTCAGAGCTCAAAAATGCATCTATTTAGCATTGGACACAAAACATAAGAGGAAAGCCTTGCATTACTATAAAAATGTTAAACAAAGAGGACAAATACTTTGCTGTGGCAAGAAAAATCTGACAAACTATTATGTTGAGATCTTTGGGGTTTTGGTGTTTTTTTTTAATACTTTAATGCTCTAATAATGTTTTAAATACTTTAATACTTTTAATTTTGGCCATTGAAAAGGGGAGTTGCAATCAGCTGGCTAACATGCTTATCATCATCGACGAAAACCTGCAGCTCCTGTCTGAAATGAAGAAGGAAGAGCATCAGAATATTTGGTTATTTTTCAAATGCCCAGATTTGATAAAATTTACCAGGGCTACTTATATATGGCAATTTTCTCTAAGAACTTTGATAGGCAGCTGAGGTTCCAAATCCAACCAATCTGATTGTATTTAAAAGTAGAGGTAGTAGTCAGAAAGGGAACCTGGAAAACCAAGGCTATGGGTTTGACTGGCTTACTTTCAGCTCCTGGGAACAGGAGGTGTTACAGAAAATTACAAGCTGTTAATATCACCTAGACCAGTGATAGATCTAATATTTGTAGCTGGTGGGGATTGCAACAGAAAATATTGTAGTAGATGTGCATGTTTGTGTGATTGTGTGTGCTGACTGTGTGTGAGCATGTAAGGCAGCAGAGATCTAAGGGGACAGTAGCAAAGGAAACAAGACAGTGTAGCTTTCTGTCTAGGTAACATCCCCAAGGCAAGACTATTAACTTATTATACTTTTTTAAAAGGTCACTATCTTTTAAAGCACCTTATCAATGCACTCTCTTCATTAACTTCTCATTTTTCCATATATCTCTCTCTGTTGAGTTTGGAAGTAAGCCAGCAATATGTCCATGGAGGGACACTGTGCAAGACCAAGGCAGGAAAGAATGCCATGGAGCACTTGTTGATTTTATTTTTCAGCTCAGAAAATCTGCCTTGTTTAAACTCCCTGGAACCAGGAGCATCCAGCTAAGCACTCAGCTGAATAAAAACCCAGGTGAAACAGAGTGCCCAGTAGTTTAGGTGTTCAGTCCCATGTCTGAGGGGGTACCTTGGAGCTAGCCAGTGAAATTCCCAGTGGGGCTACAGCACGAGCACAGCCTGTGTGGGGCTGAGCTGGCTTCCAAGGGCACCTTCTGCACTAAGCACAAGGGAGAAGTGAGGCTCAGACAGTTTTCACCAAGTGTTACCAGGTCTAGTGGGGATGGACACCATTACTCCCCAGATAAGAATCAGCCTCGATGGAGATTGTAACAGGAGATGATTAAATGCCAGCATGCATTTGTCAGGAAAAAGTCACAGAAAGCCAATCTGATTTGCTTCTAAAATTAGCATAAAACCAGGTAAGTAGACAAGTCATAGACATACATATAATGCTAGTAAGATTTCAAACTCTCTTTGTCAAGATCACAAAGTCCAGACAAAGCTTACCAGATGTGTGCCAAACCATNCAGGAAAAAGTCACAGAAAGCCAATCTGATTTGCTTCTAAAATTAGCATAAAACCAGGTAAGTAGACAAGTCATAGACATACATATAATGCTAGTAAGATTTCAAACTCTCTTAAGACCACAAAGCCCAGACAAAACTTACCAGATGTGTGCCAAACCATACTGTAAAGCTATAGTGGCTGTGTACAAATATCTGCTTTGGCATGTGGGTTGTAGCAAAAATGTTCATCTACAATTCAATTGATGTAAGTTAGGGTAGTTTAATTAAATGTTCAAATGATATAGCCGGGTGTTTCATATGCATATTAAAATTACCTAGAAAAATTTAAATGCTCTCAGATAATATATGTTGCAATTTATCATAGAATCATAGATTCATAAAATGACTTGGGTTGGAAGAGGCCTTAGAGGTCATCTAGTTTCAAGTCCCCTGCTGTGAACAGGGACACTTCACTAGACCATTTAATATGGCAATGTGAAATTTCTATTTAATAGGGAAATGTGAAATTCTATCTATAGAAAAGAAAATGATTTTCATATATATGGGATGGAAAATGAACAAAGAGCTTACAATACCACCAAAAGAATTTTTGGCTTATATTGTGACCAGAAACTGAACTTAAGCCAATTGAGTCTGACTGTTGCAAACATTCAAACACCATATTGGCATGTTTGAGCAGAACATCTGAAGTAATGGAAAATAAATAATCAGATGTTGTACTCAGGGATCTTAGCCAGAATACGATTCTTTGTTTTGATCACTATATTTTACAAATTATGTGATCAGATGAGAATATGTGAGATGGAAGCAATAAAGATGTTCAGATTGTCCAAAAGAAATGGAATGCTACATGGAAAATTTGAGAAAACCAGTGTTATTTAGGCTAAAACAAATAAGAAGAAGAATATAGGTGATGTTATATAAAATATTCATATAAAATACAGAAAACAAAAATAAAATTTCTTCATTTATACAGAGACAGAAAAACATTTTAATTAATGTAGCAAAGACTGAAGTTGAGGTTAAGAATTAAGAAAAATGTCCTACAATGATTGAACTAGATCACTTTTAAAGTCTCCAAAATGCTAAGATTGTAATAATAATTAAAACAGACATTTTTTAAGAGTGAGAAAAATATTTTTTCCTTTGGGACACCGATGATTCTAAAGTGCTTTCCAGAACAGTTTACTTATGGAATAGAAAAAGGGTATTTTACAGTAAGGTTTGATATACCTTTTCAAGGAGAGTTGTGGTGTCAAAAATCTCAACCATTCTAAGATGGACTTTGGCACATCTATGAAACACATGTTCAGACTCTTGACTCATGCTCAAAACTATACCCTGTTATCCAGGCAGGTAATCAAAACAGTTTCACAGAACTTGGTTTTGATACCTGCTTTCACCTAATGCCTTCTGAAGACAATCAAACAATTCATACTTCAGTCAGTTTTTGTCAAGCTTGCTCTAGTACTTTACATCTCAAGCAGTTCATTTGGAGTGAGTGTATCAAGGGAAAGAGTAGAGGACTACTCACTTAAAATGTGAATGGTATCATTTGGCCTGAAGATCACTTCAGGTAATTATTTATATGATGAATGAATATGAAACAAGTGAAAGATGGACTTGAGGCTAAAGGGGTTTAAAAGGATTTTGCAAGTGTAATGACCATATCCAGTGAGTTTCAAAGGAGCTTCATTATTTTAAGTGCCTTTGAGAACCCCACGCCACACAAACTGTGTAAGAGTTCTGCTGTAAGACACAGGGGGTGTGCAGTTCATCCTCCTCCTTCTTTGGGATCTTTCGATATACAGAGACCAGCTTAGTTCCGTTTCCAAAATGTACCAAGTTAATTCAAAGTAATTGTCTAAATGCCAGTTCAGAAAGGACTGACATTTCCTAAAACTTTCTAAATTGTAGTAGTACATCTCAAAGAGGCCAAAGCTTCCCACAAAGGGTTTTGGAGAATTCCAGAGAACTTTAGCAAAATGTTCTGCCTTAAAAGTTGTTCAGAATATCTTCTCATTTTCAAAATTAATTTTCAAGTGTATTTCCTAATCTGATTTTTCCCCTAAATATATCTGATAAGTGATTACATTATTTGTCTTAATTCCAATAATCAATAGATTTAATTACAAGTCACTTTAAGTCATCCATTTTGACTTAATAAAAATTTCCAGCATTTTTGTGTTAATTTTAGATTAAACAGGGAACTACAGAATATCATCCCCCTACATCATGTGTACATGCAATTTCTTTGTATTGTATTTAAACTCTCCATAGAGATTACGTAGCACTTTTTTTTTAGGGAGCATCAAGCATTATTCTTGATTAGGTCTTATACATTTTGATGTTATTTAACATCAACATAACATGGACCCTTTGTGTTTTATGGTGTTTTATTTCAGACTGCATATGATTGAATCTCTTTAACTCAATGGCTTTAGCAATTGAAGCACAATTGATGTGCTACTGGACAATATCTTCCAGTCCTGCTTCATGCATGAAAAATCCATGATGTGTGCATGGGAACAGACATGAGGAGAATTAGAAATTCTACTCAAAAGTGCATGCCTCATCTGAAATAAGCACTCATGGGCAAGCACCCTAGCAAAGAAAATTCCAGAAGTATTTTTTATAAAATAAGAGAAAAATATATTTGGACAACAGTCCAAGGGAAATTAAAAATGTGATTTATGTTTTCATTTGTTCATATATGAAACATAATTCAGAGTGAAGAGGGCTAACTGTGTTGCAGCATGGAACAATGAGGCTATTTTAAATTGAAAACAAGAATTAGTAATTGGTACAGACATTTACAAGTTAATGTGTGAATTCCACGTTGTATTATAGAAGAATGCAGTTAATGTTGTGATCAGTGGCCAAGATGAACCATCAGTTGTGACTCCCAGGGGTCAAGAGGCACAGACACGTTGGAGTGAGTTCAGTGAAGGGCCATGAGCCTGATTAGGTGAATCAGAGATTTTGACAGATGAAGAAATGCTGAGCAAACTGTGGCTTCTCAGCCCAAAAAGAAAGGACTCAGGGGGTTTGGTGGATCTTACCAAAGCATGCAAATACTTGCCTGAGCAGGGTAACAAAGATGGCACAGCCAAACACTTATTGGTGCCCAGGAACAGTACAGGCAGGTAGTATGGGCACAAGGTAAAATATGGAAAATTTTTTTTAGTTTTTTTTTTTTTCTTTTCCATTCTGTGATTTTTTGATCCACTAAGTGCTTTATTTCTTTTTTATGTAAGGGAAAAAATGTTTTCATATATTTGCATCCTTGCAGAGTACAGTGCAGAGGAATTATAGCTTATACCTAAAGGTGTAAGTTACTCAGTCTCAAAACACTGAAAAGTATACTTTCCAAGAAAACTATTTACAATATAGTCCCCTAAGCTAACACTGCAATGAGTTCTGTCTCTGTGTGTAAAAGCTGACTGTGATGCTTTGAAGTTAAAAGCATGATTTTAAAGCAGGGAGCTTTCAGATGTTTTCCCTAAATACCTGTTGCTTTTGAGTTTGTAGTGGCTGTAATGTTTCTGAAAACTGTCTTCTACTTGCTGGAAGTACTCCAAATCCTATTGTTTACTTTCATTTATAACGTTTAATAGTTAGCACTGTAGTCTTCCAGTAGTCAGAGAAATCCTTTTTATAACTACTGTTATTTTTATTTTTTGTATATTGTTGTTAGCTTTCTTCTTTAGCAGCCTATACCTTGCAGCACTATATGAACGCTTCTTTTACACATCTAAAGTGACTGAAAGATGTTTTTCTTTATATTTACTATATCCACAAGCTATCATTCTAAACATAACCTCTTGCTCCATGCACTTTTCAGTAGTATTTCTCAAATGTTGTCTGAACAGCCTGTCACAAAGGCCATCAGCAAAGACATCAACAAAAATTTAAAGCTTTTTAATGAAGCACTAGGGTACACTGGAATGGACTCTAAAAGTTTAAATTATAACCATGGAATACTACATTTTTTATATACTTCAGGTTTCCAATAAGTCAGGGACAGAAAGAACACTTGTGTATGTATTTACAACAGTTGATAGAAAAGAGGCTAATCCCTGACTGAAGTAAATTAATTAGTAACCACATCAATACACTTACAAATATCAGTCCATTAATGCCATTGTGAAAGAAAATGCTTTAAGGCATGACACTGTTGAAGGAAGCTTTTTTGTTTCATAAAGTGAAGAATTTGCTAAGATAGGGCAATAGGTTTCAAATAGAAATATTTTGTAAGCAATCTTTTTTAAAATTTAGAAAATTTAATTTTCTATCTTATGTAGGTTGATTTGCATATTATCTATTTATTTGTGTTTCAGACTAGTGGACTTGCTAATTGGTGTATTCGAAACAATGTGATGTTAGGGAAAATTTACCTTTATTCCACGAAGGAAAGCCTCTGTTTTCAGATACACCCACATTATATATACAGCCATTTAAAAAGACACAAAGAGCAGAGTTCTCTGCTAGATTGATTAAATAAGATCTCAATTCAAGGGAAAGAAAATGCCAGCTCAAAGGCAGATTCTTTAATGTAAGCCTATTCCTAATACATGTTAATTTGGACAATGAGCAATTCATGAAATGACACCTCAACTATTTTAACAAGACACTTGATATCTTATTTTTCATTTTCATGGCTGCTACTTTTTTTTTTCCTTTCATACATGTAAAAATCTAACCTCTCAGAAAATATTACTGTAAAGAGACTACACAAATGGGAAAAAGTGGTATGCTTGCCCCTGAAAAGGAAATCTCACCAAAATGTGTTCATTGCTGGTTTGAGTTGTAAAGCTGATACCATGCTGTGGTTGCCGGCCTGGCACTTCCTCTATTCATTCCCTCCTGTTAGGTGTGTTAGAGGTGGAGGATTGCACAGGGCACTGGGAAGGTCCCTGTGGTTTCCTCCTGCTCTTGTGGTGCCCAGCTGGCAGGCTGGTGCCTGGTGATGACAAGACTGGGAAGAAGCAGAGAACCGTCTCAGGCTCTCCACTTCACTGGTGCTCCTAGAGGTCTGGCAAAGAGGGAATTGTCTCATCTTGGAAAATCAAAAGAAGCATTCAATTGTATTTAGTTATTTTAATACATCTTTTTTGTCTTGTAGAACTAAAGTTGCAATTAGGGATGGAGCTTGTGGGTGTTCATTTTTATAAGTTTATTGTAAGTTATGTTGTTTGTTCAAAATGGCTTCCATGTAGTTTTCTGTAAGTTGTTCTTTGTACCCCATCTTTGTTGCTGCCCTCTCCCAGTTTATTTTTAGCCCTTGTTGATACATGTTGTGCTCCTCTCCCCTACCCTGCGCCAGAGACTGTCCCTGATTGGATCTCCCTTCCCACCTTTGTTATATG
>VXBB01003826.1:67984-84224 GCA_013399915.1 Illadopsis cleaveri
TTTCTGTATGTCATGTATGCAGCCACTCCCTGGTTTACCCTCATTGGTTCTGTGTTGTGCCCTCCCTGAGTTAGCCCAGTGGATAAAAACGCCCTTCATCCCAGGCTCGGGGTCTCTTTGAGGCACAGGTCTGGAGGTGAGGGTTCGTTGTGCCCCAATAAACTCCTTCCCAGTTCTGCCTTAAAGAGTCCCTTCTCTCGTTATTCCTCGCCATCGCCAAGCAGCAGGATGGGCTTGTAGCAGAAGATCCCACTCAACGGATCTTGTCGTGTGCGTCGAGGCTAGCCGCGTGGGGATCCACCGTGACAGAAGCTGATGCAAAATCCAGTAACTAGAACTGAGGCCATGATGAGTTTCAGAAGTAAACAGATTCTGTGGTAGCAGCTGTTCTCTATACTTCCTTCATGAAAAAATCTCTGACCTCTGAGAATAAGAACTCCCCCTTTCGACACTCCAATAAAATGCATATAATTAAAAGATTATCAAGCATCAATTCTAGCTCTACCTAAAAGTTGTATCACTGAATTAAATAGTCTTATGCTTGTTTTCTGATATCACAAACGCAAGACTAAACTGCCACGTAAATGAAAAAGTAAACCATGTTTATGCTGTACTTGATCAGCTGTTTTTCAGATTGCCATTGTAAAGCAATACCTTGTTTTATAACTTTCAAAAGTCTTATGAAAGCTTATGAGGAGTATGTTCACATCAAAATACCAAAACTGGACAAATTAATGCAGATCTCATTCCTCTGAGACAATGAGTTTGCAATGTAGTTTAAAAAAGAACCTTATCTTTTATATAAATAAAATGCTGTGAAAGTGGTATAGTTTGAATGAAAGTGGTAAAAATTTTGTGTGTCTTTTGCCTGTCTGGTACAACTTGATCTAGTTTAATTTTAGGAATTAATATTTATAATTTCCTTAGAGATCCTTTGCTGAAAGATGCCACGCAGTAGCAATGAACTACCATTGCAGGAATTGTTCTCTTTATGTTTGGCAAATCACATTCTTCTTTGACTTTTGATTCTTAAATAGCCAGTTTAAATGAGGTATACTTAAATTCTTGCCATTAGAAAGATCAGTTTGGTCATCTAAGCCACCATTAAGAGATCACTAGTGAGATTATTAGGTATTTAGAGGTAAAACATAAAAATCAGGCCATTAGAAATGAGCTACAGTGGTTTTCATCTGTCTCATAGCAGTTGGTACATCAAGGCATTTGAACTCCAGTGGTTGTCTAGTAGATGAAGAAATTTGATGCAGAGGCAAGAAGGATCCCTAATTAATCCTGTGGCTTTTTCAAAGCCAGTGAGTTACTGCAGACACTGTAAAATGTATGTTATTTTATCTGTGGATCTCCCTGGTCAGCTTGGGTTATTTTCCTGTATTGGACCTCAGAGGCTGACATATTCTTGACTCATGCTATGGTGGCTTAGGTTTAATCACAGTCCAGCTTCTAGGTGCTATGTTCTATGAGAATCCAGCAAATAAGCAATGAAACAGATTGGATTTGGGCCTTAACCATCTCCTTGGCCCCAAGCTGTCTAAACACTAGTACACAAATTATATGAAATCCAAGCTAACAAATAGAGCTACCAGGTAAAATATGGTGGCTTATAAATAAACATCAGCAAAACTCCTGAGGGAAACACTATCCATTAATAGCTATCAGATAAAATGTTTTAAGAAACAGCATGAGAAGTATAAAATCGCTGAACAGAATAATTCAAATGTTACCATAATTTGCCCTCTGGTGGATATGTATTAGGTATTATACAAAATTCTATGAATGTGCACAATTTCCCTTCACATTCTCATATAATTTAGTGGATGGGATGGGTGATGATTACTTAATGAGCAGCTACTCAAGTTTTTTTTCCCCTGTGTGGCATGAGGATTTATTTACTATAGGAAAGTTAAATCTGCTCTAAAGGCAGAATAATTAATTTTCTCATGGTCTAAGTCACTCTCCAAAGAAGTACCTGAATGCTTTACAGACATAGGGTTTGGCACAACCTGGTCAGGTTTTTAATACCCTGCCTACTTAAAGATGGTCTTGAGAAGAATTATTCTCTGGAAGAAATACACTATATTACTTTCAATTTTACATGACCATGCACCCGGCTTGGGACAATTGCAGACACACCTGCAGGTTGAGAAGTGATTGAGAGCAGCCCTGAGGAAAAGGGCTTGAGGGTGATGAAAAACTCAACATGAGCTGGCAGTGTGTGCTCACAGCACAGCAAGTCACTAGAATCCTGGGCTGCATCCAAAGGACCCCAGTCAGAAGCTGAAGGGAGGGAATTCTGCCCCTCTGCTCTGCTCTTTTGAGACCACACCTGCAGTGCTGCATCCAGCTCTGGTGTCAACAAAACAATAAGGACATGGAACTGTTGGTGCAAGTCCAGAGGAGGCCACCAAGTTGATCAGGGGACTGCAGCACTTCCCTTTTGAAGTCAAACTGAGAAAGTTCAAGCTGGAGAAGAGAAAGTTGCATGGAGACCTCATAGCAGCTGAGTATCTGAAGGGACCTGCAAGGAAGTTGGAGAGGGACTCTCAGGAACTGTAGTGGTAAGACAAGGAGGAATAGCTTCAAACTGAAAGAAAGTAGATTTAGATTAGATCTTGGGAAGCAGTTCTTTACTGTGAGGGTGGTGGTGGAACAGTTTGCCTACGGAAGTTGTGGATGCCCCATTGCTGGAAGTGTTCAAGGCCAGGCTGGACGGGGCTTTGGTCTAGTGAGAGGTGTTGTTGCCCAAGGCAAGGAAAAGAGAGTGCACAAATTTTCAGGTTTCATAGTGAAATCTGTAAAAGTAGAAAAATCTTGAAAAGGTGAAGTACATGAAGGCATTCTCTTAACAAAAAGCTTCTCAGTGAAAGAAGTGAGTGTCAGGCAGATTTAAAAAAAAGGAAATGCAATCAGTCTTCCTATTGATTTATATTTATCCTTATCTAATTCTGTACATAATCTAAATTTAAATCCATCTACCATCTACTGCTACAATTTCCATCCACTGGAAATTAAAATCCGGTTGTTTACCCTATGCTGAATTATTCTATTTACAGATACTTCATTTATGATTAATCAGAAATTTCAATTGCATGAGCCAGGTAGATTCATTACTAATGCACATGATGAAGCCCACTAATCCCAGCCCACAGCTTTTAATGACCTCAAACTCCCTCTGTGTATGTGCAGATATTTTGCTTCCAAACAGCACGGTTTTTACCTCACTTCTTACTCAACCCTGTAACTGGCTACTCAATTCTTATTAATGACTCACTTTGCCCTGAGGAACATATTCAACAAAGCAAAAGCTACCAATGGCACGTGGCTCATTAAAGTCACATTAATTTCAATATTTGAGAGGATACTTCAAAACCATAAATAATTCATTAAACTAACTACATCATCTTCCTCCTCTCATGTGCATGTAAGAAAGTATTTATTCTTGGGCCTTAGCCACCACCAAAGCACAGTCATGAAATTTACTTTTTCATACTGTTTTTTTGAGAACTAAAATCATACACATAGATTAAAATAGTCCTAACCTAGAAGGAAAAACTTATTTTTGAAAA
The DNA here is from genome assembly GCA_013399915.1 of Illadopsis cleaveri. Taxonomy (NCBI): domain Eukaryota; kingdom Metazoa; phylum Chordata; class Aves; order Passeriformes; family Timaliidae; genus Illadopsis; species Illadopsis cleaveri. Next base: position 71,566 of record VXBB01003826.1, read on the forward strand.
AAAAAATTAAAAGGATTAACAAAAAATACCTTATTTGAGTTGCACAAGTTTTCTTCAATAAACACCAGGTTTGATCACAGAATGGCTGGGGTCACAAGGCACGTCTGGGAATCATTTATTCAACACCCAAGCTAAAGAAATGAACATGTACTTCCAAATCCACCACTTGACCTGAACATCTTGGTAGTTAGTACACAGAGACACAAGAAGAGTAAAATCTTTAAATTCAGAAATCTTCAACTTCTATGGAAGTCCTAAGTTAGAGAAGTTTTCCAAGACAGGCTGTAGGAAACATGCTTAAAACCAAGATTCCAGATGCCAGTGTGAAGGCAGTCTGTGTAAATAAGCAGAAAATGCTGAAAAGGATCACACAGTTTACGTGTATGTAGTTATTCTTTGGTACTCAGAATCACAGAATCACAGAATAGGTCAGGTTGGAAGGGGAGAGGCAGGGCAAGATCTGTCAGATACAGCCAAAATATTTAGACTTTGAACTGAAGCAGGTATTACAGTGGTTTTTAGCATAAAGCCATAGAGAGCAGTGTTCACCCATAAGAGCATTCATGGTTGAGAGAAGAGGACGTTATCTCTGCTGCTATCACCCTGGCTGCCTGGGACAGCAGGAGAGGAAGTGTTCACAACACCCAGGAGGATCCAGAATGTCAGTGCAGTGTCTGCTCAGCTCTCCTCCCCTCAGTTCAGGGTCATCTTGTAGCAGGGCATTTCCACACACAAGCAAATGATTCTGTTTAAGGAAAAAAGTTTCAGTTGACCTTTGGCTATATAAGGAAGCCAAGCTAGAAAGTTCTGTGTTCTTTTCATCTGCATTTGCCCAGTGCCAGCACAGGGGCATTGGTTGGGTTTTAGAAATGGTTCTCAAAACCTGTGGCTATTTCTATTGGCAGCAAACCAAATTTGCCCTCCTAAATCATTAATTATTTAAGAAGTGGCACAGAGATGCTCAAATGCTTTTTGGGAGTGTCTTAGTCAGGTGTCAGATGCTTCTCTGACACCTGTAAACTGCTTTTGTTCTTTTGTTTCTGTATTGTTTGTTACCAATTGTTTTACCATTTATTAAAACTTTGCTTTACAAAACACACCCAAAGAGCCCTCCAGCAATATTATTAAGAAACTCTGAGAAGTTGCAGGTCAACCCTCAGACTTGATACATCTTCATGGGGCTTATTACAGGCTGGCCACGTGTAAGACTGTATCATCATCTCTGCAAAAACTCCTTCCTCTTTCAGGCACAGATCGAGTTACTTCTACGTTGCTGGACACAGAAAGGAGGAAAAATGACCAATTTCTTCTGGAGCCCTCGGGAGGAGCAGAGTCTCACTAATATCCCTGTGCACCTCTGAGAGTGACAGTCCACTTTATAAGCTTCAACATTGAATAGCTGCTATGGGTATTTTTTTCTCTCTGTGTGAACATAAGCACTGGCTGGTTCCAAGCAAGGAACTGAAGAATTACATCTATTTGCTGTCACTATATATTTTGTATAGCTCCCAGGAAAGGGTTTAATTTGCAACACACAGGCCATCATTTTTGTCAAGTGGCCTTATTATGATTATTACTTGTTGTATGTGGTTCCCGACACATTTATGGGAAGCTCTGAGCCAGCCTAAATGACCTTGCAGTACACAGGATCACATCCAGACAATGAAGTCTTTTTCCTTTTTAAGGAGTGGTTTAGATATTTCTGAACAATTACAGACATATACATTTTCAGTGAAGCTTCTGGTTTTATCAATCAAATTTAGGCACTTCACTGGAATAAATTAGAAAAGTGTTTCAATGTTTTTATTGTAGTTTATGTATGCTTACTAAGGCTAAGTTTTACATTGTAAGTTCTTAATTAATATTTCCTTTATTTTCATAATAAAAACACCTTAATATTTCTGTCCTGGGTTGTAGTATGGGATGTACACAAAGTATTCTATCACCATCTTCATGAACTGTTGAATTCAATTGTTGGAGTAGTTTTTCCCCTAGGCCCTGCCCCCCTCCCTCTTCTGTTAATGTGTCTTCTGTTAATGGCCCATCAATGCCTTGCCCATGACTCATAGATAAGCTATCTCTCGTTAATGGGCAATCAAGGACCCCCTGTATGACTCATCATCCCATTGTGAGATGCTCCGCCCAGGGGGAGGAGCCAAGTATTCTCACCTGGATATAATCAGGCATTTGGGACAGTACTGACACTTGATTCCCAGAGGACCAGAGCTACCAGACCTTTCTTCGGGATTGCTGCCTCACGAAGACCACCTCAACTGGAGCGCTTCCATAACCCTGTTCAGGGTGTATTCTGACTCTGTCAGTGGGTGGGGGTTTTGTTTTTCTATTATTGCATTTATCTTATTTTATTTACTTCTTTTTTTTTCCCTTCTTCTGATTAAATTGTTTTTTTTCTGACTTGGAGCCTCTCACTTGGTTTGCTTTCAAACCACTACAATTTCATTAACAGTTGGCAAACAAATAGTGACTTGTTTCATGCTAATAACAGAAAAACAGTGCCAAAATAACATAAGAATGATAAATACAGGAAAATCAAGGCACTCTGAACAGTACAATGCCTTTTGAATTCTTATTATATAGTACAGTCAGCTGTTTTCAAAAGGTCTTGACTGGTATGCTAAAAACTTTTCAGCAGTATAGCCTAAAATTGCAACTATGAATATGAAAATAATGCAGGAGCTGGAAGAAACTTGGTGCACATTAGTGTACTTAAAGAAAACTCTGCTTCCATTTATGACCTTAACAAGCACAAAAATTCATTTGTATTTTTAGCATTTTAGAAAGCACGTCCCCTTAGTGGCAGCAAGGCTCAATGGGAGAATCCATGGTTTAATAGCATAATGTGCTAATAGCAACACCTCTACGTGGCTGAGTCTGTAATTGTGTCCCTCTGGACATGGGGACCTCATCTGAACACATTCAAATTGTCTTAGACTGCAAATGCCTGGAACTATTCCAAGCTCATTCCATTTCATAGCTGCTCTAAAAATAAACTCAAGAGTTTTGTACTTCATTCTTTTAAAAGCACTTACAAGAGCTATGCTCAGGTTGGAGATTTAGTGATGTGAAATACTACAGGTCCAGTGCAGCTCCTTTCCAGATGGCTTCTAGGTGCAATTCAGGAAGGAGGCAATTAACTGCCTGCAGAGTACATTCAAAGTGCAGTGAAACTTTCTTACAAACACACATAACCCACGTAGCCTCAATGTATTTGTGCAGTGGACATCACCACCCTGTGATGTCTGTCTCACAGGAGGAGCACATGTAGGAATAGCTGACCACTATTGCTATTTTAACATCTCAGTTCTCTGCATTTCTAGCAATATCTGAGGGTTACTAGCTAAGCAGTTATGCTCCAGTTGGCATATTAAGATTGCATCTATTAAAAAATTGCTCCCCAAAGAGGTCTGAAACAAAAGAGAACATGTGAATCCAAGAAGCAGTGAGGAACAGCTCTGGATACTGGATTGACTGCCCTGTGTCCTCAGGTGCAGTGACAGCACACCTGCAACACAGCCATTTTAAGATGCATAATTTTCATATCAGCAATTTCTATGGCTCTTGAGCTGTTTGATACCTGTAAAAGCAACATAGAGTGCAGTCCACTTCAGTAGCTGAATGGTTAAAGTACTTAAAATGTTATCTAAAATATAACTTAATAGAAATGTTGCAGTAGTTCCCAAATATTTTTCTTAGCTTTCTACAAAAATAAATTAATTCATTGAAATCCACTTTGGAAAGGCTTTCAGTTTTCCTCATACTTGAGAAACAATTTATGAAGGAACAGGAAAACACCAATCTTCTCAAACCAGAACAGCAGAGATAAACACTTGATGCACTCTGATACACAGAGATAATGCAGGCTCAAGAGGTACAATATTGGGCATCTAAGTCTCTGAAGTGTGGAATTTTCAGCTTGAAAAGTAGCAGCTTCAAGTTTTTCCAAGAAACTGATGGAAAAGAATTTGAAAAGGGGGGGAAAAAATACAGAGGAAAAAAAAACGAAACTGTAATGGAAATTGCTTCTTCTGCCTTAATACATAAAAAGCTGGTTTCCTATCAGTTGCAGAGGTGCAAATCTCAGCTGTTCCTGAAATTGCAGGACACTTTAACTGACAGCAAAATCTGGTCCAGCAAAAATAGTTTTATTTTTTATTGCAGCCACCTTGCAACAAGCACTGTCCTTTAGAAACAAACTTTTGAAATTGAATGTTCTCTTGCTGCCTTTTATCAGAGAAGAGCAGCCTGTCAGAGCTCTTTGCAGTTTCCCAGGGGTGCCTGCAGACATTAAAAGAGATGAGCAGGTCAAGGCACACTAAAACATGAGAAAATCCCAGACAGATCATACACGGAATTTACCTCTAATGTCCTCTTCAGGCAAATGTTCTTGCATAAATTCAACTTCATGCACACCTGCCAGTAAGTCTGTAGATTAAAATATATATGCATTTTTCAGGGATGTATAGTAAATCATATAAATAGCCTGGAAGTACAACTACATCAAGAATTTCTTAGTATTGCTGCTTGCAGGTGGAACATACAAGTAGAAAATGAAATATCACTTACAAGGGGAAGAAGTAGGACCATACAATAGTTAAAGCTACATTTGCAAAGGTTTAATATTTGGATTTTAAAGCCTTAATTTGCCTGGAAATATTTAAATGGGCCTGTTTCTGTGCAGATCTTTATAAATTGTTTCCACTTGTATCATTTTTAAAAGTGTTTAGGCAGTACAGGACTGTTAGATTGGAAACAGACTTAAATTTAGAAAAAAATGGATAGATGCCTAAAGGATCATAATTTTTGTCAGAACCATTACATAGAGGCCATTAGTGTAAGTGACATAGGAAAGAGCATTCACAAAAGCTAAGTTCAGCCCAGCTCATTTCCATAGTCACTCTGCATAGTCCATGGGAAAGAAAACTTTTGGAGCGTAATTAGGAACAAGCAATGTCCCATTTTAAGGGATGTAGGGGCTTCCCCCAGCCTCGGTTCTGGGGTGAGATCAAGCACCCCATTCCACCCCTGGATTTCCCTGAGAAGTAAATGCAACTCAAAATGTTGAAAGGTCCCAAACTCTCAAAAGGAGAAGGGAATCAGGAGAGTTGGAGTAGTTGAGAAATACTTTAGATTATGAATTCTGATTGGTGGCAGATGGTTGTGTTTCTGTGTGAGTGACTGAAACAGAACATTTGAACTCCCTAGCATAATCCTACTGTCTGCTACCTGCAACTGGTTGTGAATTTTGGCAAAGCCTGGAACTAAAAGCAGTCACACACTGAATCGTGGTTAATACCAGACAGGAGGCAGAACCACCAGTTCAGATACATTGCACATCTGCAAACAGAGTGTACAAATGGAGGAAAAAAAGCTGTAAAATGTAAAATGTAAAATGTAAAAACAAGCTGGAAAAACTTTGTGCCACACAGCTGACATGACTCTGCCCAGCTTTTCCAGCAATGGAAAGTGAAGGCTTGAGTGAATGTGGCTTTGGAAAATCTGTGAGTGTGTGAAATAATGAAAAAGGGTAAAAGCCATAAGCTTGAAAAGTCTTAAGTAAATCCCAGTATTCAAATCCATACAAGATTTTATTCAGTTCATCTCACCCATGACAAGGGTTCAACATGAGGAACTGTGTAGGATCAACAAGCCTTTCAATCATATTCTGAAAAGTGTTTTCAGTCCTGATAGGTGATAAGGAGGCCCAGCAAAGTTCACCTTTGCTCATGTCAGTAATGCTCTGCATTCAGTGGAAAGAGAAGGACTGAAAGCCTGTCATGCTGAGAAAAGTAAGCTGGATTCATAACAAAATTTGGAACAGAGTCTTACGTAGCGTTAGATCTAGTTTTGACATTGGCACACATGAACGCATATGTTGTTGTTATTTTGGTTAGTGATGCTTTTTCAAGTTTATTTGTATTCAGCTGCAGAAAAAAACCCTAAACCAGTGGATTCTGTTGGTGTGGAATACACATCAACTATAAGCAACAGGAACAGTTTCAGTTTCATATTCATGTTTGTGTAGGGTGGTTTGGGTTTTGTCCTGGATTATTTCATTTTGGGTTTGGTTTGGGGTTTTTTGAGGTTGTCTGGCTATGGTTTTTATTTTAAGTTTGCCAGGTTAAACTACCCAAAAAGCAAAATGCTATTAAAGAAAGGATCAGATTTTGAGATGCAAAACTATCACCTTTTGAACAGCTCTTCTGCTGTCTTTAGCTAATCCCCTGAGAATTCTACCCTCTGTATGGCTTCCATAATTGCAATGTTCAGCCATCTCAAAGACATTATTTCTGTCTTATTGGATGAAATTATGCCCCCTACTCGCATCTGATAATGGTTCTGATTTTGAATCATACAATTCAGACACTTCACAGCAGTAGTAGCAAGGGCAGAACATTTTAATTATTCTGCAATGCCTTTGTTGCTGATGTCATTTTATCTCTCATCCCTACATCCTGCCTGTTTACATGCACATCTCACAATATGCAATCAGAACTAGAAATAAAGAAAACTATAGAATGGAACTCAGGTTAAAGTCCTGTGTTAAAATACCTGTTTTCTTTAACAAACCCACGTCAACAAAATCTTAAATTTTGCTAGTCATTCATTTGGATCTAGAGCCTTTAAACTACAATGGATTTATGCCTGATGAAGTCCATAACAGACAAAAGAGGTGTTAATTCACTCACAATTGGCTGCTATTCCAGTTTTACACCCCTGGTATGTTTTTTCTTTCTTTTAGTAAAGAAGTGTACATACTTTAAATTAACTATTGGCTTTAGACTCCATAAAAATGTACACATTAATTTATATGCCTTGTATGGATAAAAAGGGCTAAAAACACCCAATAAATTAAATTGCTATGCATATGAGAAATGCTGAAAACCTGCTAAGAATATATATATATTTATATATGTCTTTCCAAGACAAATACAGGTGTTTAAATGGTCCGGAGAAGGTAACTGCAGGTAGCATGATCCATGGTCTTAGAAACCTAATCAAAAGCTTTTCCTAATTCTTAGATTGAATCTTCATTAAACTTAGATCAAACTATTATTGAACTTAGATCAATTTCTTCCCTAGAATCTTTAAAGAATGACTGACACCTGCTTTTTACACACTTGATTGCTATCCCTTCTTCCAACTTATTTCCTTGTTTTTTTCTTTTTAAATCATTATATTTTTATAGAACTATATCTATACCATAACTTCTATGTATTTGTTTACTCTAAGATACATCATTAATTTACATATTTTTAAAGTTTCTAGAGTTAGACACTTATTATAACCATTATCTAACCTGTTTCTAAGGAATATGTTATCTTTTTCACACTCTACCCCAGTATCAGATTTTTATTCAGCTAGAATGAGGCTTTTCCTTTTTTGGCAATAGCATTCTAACATTAACTGCTATTTTGCTACCTATCTGCTTTAAGGTCCAGATCCCTTCTTTTCTCTGTTTCATAGTCTTTTCTCTTCTGTGTTTCTCTTTCCTAGTGGAAAACTTCTTGTTCTTTCTTTGTTAATTTAATTCTCTTGATTTTGGACTCCATTTCTTGTGTGGCCGAATTTGTTTCCTCTGACCCTTTCTTCTGATCTCCTTGTTTGAAACACTGTCAAAATATTCCACCGGGTGGAGAGAAATCTTCTGCACAGAAGCTGACTGACAATAGTGTTTATACACACTTTACCTACCTGGATGTAGCCATGGAATTCCCAGGAGCATCTGAACACAGGCAGAGAATACAGGCACATACACGATGTTTATAATCTCAGACCACTTTTTATGCATGAAGCTCAATGGAAACTGGTTCCACTCGTCACTCTGCTTTGCTCTTACGTGCTTCCAGCATGTAGAAAACATCTTTCTGTCATAACAAATGCCACACTTTTGGCTGCTGCATCTGATCTCCTTGTTATGAACACTGTTAAATACATATTTTGGCTTGACTTGGTGTAGCCATGAGCTTTCTCTGCTGAGCCATTTATTTCCCACTGTCTTGTTTACATTAGTTTACAGTTCAGTTTATGGTAGCAACAGCTTTTACAACCTTTTCTTCATGATTATGTGATCGGAGTGGGGGAAGCTAAATGCTCAGAGTTAAAGCATTCTCATACAGAGGATCATTCTGGTGTTCAGTGCTGTGGGTTGGAGACTCAGGATAGGCATAGGTATAGATTGCCATTATCAAGAGTTGTCTAAAAGCCAAAGGTGTTAAGCCAGCAATTCTTGCACTTGTATAGTCTTTATAATAACAAAAGTCAAACCGAGTATGTGGCAATATGAGGTTGTATAGACAATACAATTGGTCTAATGTTGATTTAAATTTAATCTCAAAAGCATGAAATCTCTCTCTTCTAAAAGTTAAGTTAATACATATCTGAAATATTTTATACTGACCGAAGTAGATAGAATCCATTAATTGATTTTGCTGGAAAAAATCCAACTCGTATCACTTGGGAAATCTGCCCTCTCAAAAAGACTGAAGATCTGACAGGTATTAATGCCCAGCAAAATTAATGGGAACTGCTGATATTCTTGGAAACAAACCCTGTAGAGTTGCATTATCTTAACTTACTGCTTTTTTCTTTTTAAAAAATGTGTTTTCTATTCTTATTATAAGGTCCAGTGGAAGGACAATATCCTGCAACACAGCAAAATTTCATCTTCATGTCACAACTATTTTAGTCACAACTACTTTTCCTCTCAGAAAGTTATTCTACAATGTATTGAACATTGTCAGTGAACTGGCAATGGGACTGTGAACTATTATCAGAGAAATATTTTTCAACATTGCCTTTTGTAGTATTTGATGCATGCTATGAGGACACCTGATTTTTACGAAAGTTGGAAAAAGAGCTTCAATTTTTATTCCAGAAGAGAATGTTAACACCAGTAATGAACTATTCTTAAAAAGTTCCTTGAATTAATGCATCTGCATATATTCCAGTGTTAATCAATATCTAGCTGTAGGGAAGAGAAACACTGAACCAAGATGAAAATCTCAGAGCACTGTTTATGTGCCAATACGTGGGACTAGTTGTGAGTGAGCAGAACACAGCCCTTCCAGGGGCTGGATCATTCACATGCAAATTATTGGAGAAACACTTCAGGAACAGCTGCCCAGACATCAATGTCTCCCAGTGTCCTTGACAGGTGACCAAATAGCTGTTACATCTCCAGTGCACAGCAGTGTCAGCTCAGCCTAGCTCTTACCACAGGCACAGGCTGATACAGAGGTAAAAAAAAAAAGGCTTTTCCCATTTAAGGCAAATTTCATTCTTCTCTGATCAGCAGCAAAGGGAGCAGTTAGTGCTCAACAGACCTTTGAGTTTTAGAGGTAAAGACCTTTCTCTGGCCTGATGCAGCTTATCTTGGATTCCATATATTAGCACTTAAAAGTCCATTAATCCTGACTGAACGTGCTTTACTAGAAACTTTGAAATAAAAAGGCAGGATAACTGCTGAACAAAACAGAGGGCACAGACTTCTTACCTGATATTCCCCCTGACATTTCAGCATCCAGCCTCTCTCAAACCACGTAGCTACAGCAGCAGAGATAGGGAGATATGGAGTGACTGAGTCACCTCTGACATTTATTTTGAGTCATGGAAATAATATTATGCATTTACAGTGCAGTAATTCTTCAAATTGAATTTATCCCTGTGGACTTCTCCAGCATTCTTCTTATCAGGTGATAAGAGTGAGTTTTGTTCACATTTATTTTCCAGCCATGCTTCACAACCACTTGAAGGTTTCCTATTCAGGAGGAAGAGTTTTATTAGGGCACATGGACCAGTCAATCTATCCATGCCAGTGAACTGCAGGAAAGGCCAGAAAATGGTTCAAGTCACTGATGCTCTGGCCTAGCAGTCCATTACTGAAGAGAGCAAAAGTTTTTAATGCATTAAATTCCACTCAGTACTGGAATAAGTGGGTATATGTCATGTGAGGAAATACCAATCCACTAAAAGAAATAATTTTAGTTTAAATTCCTTTAAATTGTCAGTTGGTTTTCACACTGAGTAATTTTCTTCTGTTAATCCAACCGCTGTTACCAGCAGTAGGCAACTGATTTCTCCAGCTAGTGTTTTTCTGTAACTGCCCTGAAGTAATTATGCACATCAATTTACAAACAAATTCCAAATATGCAAGAAGATGCCCCAATGGTATGAAGTTTGCACAAAAACTTGAGCTACACAAAATCCATTTTGCAGTATATATAGCCTAATATAATACCATAATAATATATTACAGCCACTGAAGTAACAAGAATTTTGATTTCACATGCAAGGAAGCCGTGAAAGTCTTATTAAACAGAGACTTGCTGCTGTTTCCCAGTGTCTTCCTTATTGATTATCTTTCATTGCATCTCTCAAGTCTTAGAACAAGAATTGTGATACTGAATTTTTGTTAGAGCTCTTTCTCAAAATTTCATCCATTTTTTCTTCCATTACCATTTTCTGTGTCAGGTTCTAATTTTTGGATGTAAATCTACAGCAAATCTTATACCACCTCCTATAACAGCTGTGTGCTATGACAAAAGGCAAAAAACCAGACATCTATACAGCATTATGCTACCCACTCCAGCATATGCAAAACTTGTACTAAATGAGACAATTATCAAATGTTTAGCCTAAAGTTTTACAAATGCTTTGGTGTATTGATGTTAAAGTTCAGTAAACTAATAGATTAAAAGACCACTATGAAACATCTTTCACTTGAAAAAAATTTAATGGTTTGAACCAAAATTCTTACGGTTTATGGATTAAAAATTAATTATTATGAAATAATAATGTATTTATGAGGCAAGGTATAGATTCCCACTGTTTCAACAGATCAACTGAATGTCTCATGTCACAGCTGACAAAAAAGTCCACCCAGTTCCTGTAACAGAAGAGCAGAAGGCACCCCATGACTACTCTGCCTCTAGTCAAGTTTTGCAGGTAAACTTCTGTTGTCCTTCCTATAAAGTGTATATGCAACCAGATTTGGGTTAAATTTCCAATTTATAAGCCAATTCTTTGTCAAATGTTTATAGGTTCTGTAGACACTTTTACAATACACCCTTTTGACAGGGTGCAGACACTCTTTCAGTAGATGGAGTAAAGGAGCTGACAGAACAGCCAAGAGGGCACAGGGTCTCCAATTATCTTCTGATATCTCTTTTAATGAGCCTTTGACAGTTTCTTTATATGTGAAATGAGAACTCTTAACTGCTTTTCCAGAACAGCTGTATTACAACAGTGATTGTTGGATTACTCATATGGTTTTTGTGCTTGTCTATGAAAATTTTCTCATTTGAACATCCTTGAGCATATGGGTCTAAATCTGACTTCATGCATTCAAAATGTATCTGTGTTTCACATACATTAAAAAAAAAATATCTCTCTATGTCCCCTGATGGTGCAACGCTGAGGATCAAGATAAAGAACAGGGAGGGATTCTACATATGGCTCTCAAAGCAGCATACTTCCCAGAACCGGTCAGGGATGAAGAAGCAAAACCATCACTTTGCACAGTCTTTTAAATGGGGGAGGTACAAGGGGTGGGGGTACAATTCTCCAACCAATAGGGATGGGACAAGGGAGGGACTGGAGGAGGGACTTACAGAACTAAATGGGGGAAAGCAAGGGGAGGATACAGCTTGAGGGAACCCATGGAAACTTCTAGACCTGAAAGTGGGGTCAGCTGTGGATTGACAACATTAGGAGGCAGGGTCAGGGAGGAGTTTAGGCAGGGGTCAGGGACCACAAGGGAATTTTCTAGAACAAAGGGCAGGGATTAGGGAAGATTGACATTCAGGTAGGTGGGGCGAAAGGCAGTTTGGGGAGTGATAGACAATTCGGTGAGGAAGGAGAAACTTGGAATAAACCAACAGGCTGGAACAGACCATTTTAAAGGTTACGTTAAAGAAAATCACACCACCATATCCAGGGTGCCCTGCTTGTTTGCCTCAATGTTCTCCCCAGGAGTGAGATGTCAGCAAGGAGCATGGTGCCTCTTTGCTCTGCCTGGTTCTTCCCACTGGCCCACAGACTGCTGACACACACAGTGCACACCAGCTCCTCTCTGCCTGGTTCTCCTCCAGGGTGAGCTAGATTGGGTCAGTGTCAGCTCTGCAGCTGCCCAGTCTGGGGTGGTTTGCAGAATGGACATTATCACTGAGACCACCACACATCTCTCATTTTGAGATCTCCTTGGGGGTTGACTATGAACTCTGGGTTTGATAGAAGAGTCTTAAGATTTTTATTCCTTTTATAAAATGGCTAGGGGAATACAGCATTAACCTAGCAGAGTGAGTCAGAAGACACTTCAGGCTTAATCTAGAGGGAAAACAACTACTATGATGTAAAAAGATGGGCATTTTTTGCTACTTGTATCTTTGTGACAATGATGAAAAAGAAGGACAAATTCCTTTTCTGTCTGGAGAAAGAGTAAGACAGATTTTGTAGCATAGGAATTAGGGAATTCACCTAAGAGAAATTACTTTTGAAACATGATTTTTGTCATAAGGTTTAAGATTATTTAATGTAGAAATCAGAACCTCTTCTTATAAAAATTGTATCCAAAGAATCTATATTAGGCAAATTAACTAAACACCACACAAAAAAACATCTAGAAATCCCTTTTTTTTTTT
>VXBB01003827.1:188-61044 GCA_013399915.1 Illadopsis cleaveri
CCTGGCAGTGTATAGAGCGAGGTTGGATAAAGCCTTGAGCATCCTGGTCTAGTGGCAGGTGTCCCTGCACATGACAGGGGAGACTGGGGCTAGGTGATCATTACAGTGCATTCCAACCCTTAATATTTCTATGATTCTGTGATTTTTCAGTCTTATGGTGGATAATGGTATAAGGCCTGTATCCAACATACAGGGGAATTAAGCAATATATTCGGCCCTTGTATCTTTGATCCAGCTTGTGGTGTAGATGAGTGCACTTAATGCTGTGATGGAAAAAAGTAATGTTGTTCATTGTTGTACCCTTGTGTTTATTGTGGCATGTTCTGTTGCTTTTTTTTCAAATATAAAAAGCTAATCTTCTATTAAGGTAGTCAGGTATATTGTGAAAATCATTTCAGGTCCCGTTTCCTCTCCTGTTCTAGTATTGTAGGTGAAGGTGAAGAGCTCTCTCCATGAGAACTCAAGGGAGCTCTGTGGAGCCAGTGTAAATAAAAAATCCATCCATCGAAAGGAAAGAACATAAGATTTAGGAAGAGACACTCCTTCTGACTAGTTGTTCATGTTGACATCGAATGATATAATGGGAATCTTTATGTAGAACCTTCTATAGTCTGCTCCTCCTGTTTTCTTTGCTAAAGTGGGAGTTGCAGATTTTTTAAAATAATTTTAAAAATAATTTTGGCTTATTGTTTCAAACCCAAGGAAACAGGGAGCCAAGTTAATCACAGGAGATCTTCAATTAGAAGAGGGAAGAAATTTTTCACAGTGTCAGAAAGTGTTCAGTGTTTCAGTTTACTAAATCATACAGAAAAGGAGAAGAGGTTGAAGGATCAAGAGCCAGGGACTGCATACAGATTCCTGATAATTTGTGAAACAAAATGGAGTATGTGCAAGTAGGAGGACCAGAACATGAAAGTCTGGGGAACTAATGGTTGTTGGAAAGATTGAAGTTACAGGCTCTGAAGCATTTGGTTCCACTGTTTTAAGTGGACATTTATGTGAACACATAACCGAACATTAGGTGGCCAGTAATCAAAAGAACATGTTTAAGACCAAGAGTAATGATTTGTTTAAGGATGTTTGAGGTGGCTGGACTAAAACACAGTAAAAAACCCAGCTTCCTCAAGATGATTAAAAAATTCTCATGTAATTTGAATTACACCCAGAAGTATATTTTCATACTGATTTAAATTTTTTTAAAATTATTATTATTGTAAAGATTATAATGTTTCATGGATAGAGCTGTGCTAAGAGTGGAAATATTTTTGGTAGTGTGGGACTGATTTTATCAGTGGCTTGCATTACCATGTTTTCCAAATGGCATACTGGTTGCAGTATTTTTTAGCAGCCTGTCAGTGCAACAGCATGTAAATATATTAAATATATTTTATATTAACTGACAAATATATTTTTATATTTTATTTATATTTACTAATGCTGGACTATGAAAACAAAATGTAAGCTGCTGTAATAAAAAGGACTACTACAATTTGTTGTTAGGGCTGAAATAAAAGACTCTCTCTCACTAATTACTCTTTCATCTGGAGTTTTTAAACTTCTTCAAGGTTCCTTCCAGGGAACCTGATCTTACAAGAGGCTACAACTGTTTGTGTGAACTGTTCATATATACAATCCCATTTATAAGAAGCAGAGGTGTGGTTTTCTGGGCAAAAGAAGAACTATCCTTCCCACTTTCTACATCTCAGACACCTGCTCTGACCAAACACCTTGAAATTAGAGAAGTACATCTATTCCCATTAAGACTGACCAGTACTACAGAGCAACATCCTCAGCTCTGGCTTCGGTGCCTGCAGGTCATACAGCTCCCTCTTCTCGGGACTTTTCATTGTTGCTTCATATCCCAGTAGATTGGTGTTTTCCAGATGCTTTGATCACTCCTATGCTAAGAATACAGATAGGTACTCTTACAAAATGTTATTAAAATGCCTGGTCAGAAGCAGTGTGCTTGTTTACAGGCTGTGCCTTGTGGAGCCTTTCAGACAACACAGGCTGAAAACAGCTTGGGGAAAGTGCTGGATATGCTCAGCCAGAGTTGTGGCTTCATCTGAGCATCCAACAGCCTGTGAACACAGCTGCCACCTCCTGTTCCTCACCAGCCCATCTCCCTTTCCTTCTGCTAAGCAGAAATTGAAGTCTCTCTGGGTTTGGACTAATGTAGATGAACTTAGCTATTGGTAGCCTCCAATACCAGAGAGGCAGACGATGATCTAGCCCACATGTTGTGTCTCCATCCCTAAGAGGGGGGCAGAGCTGCAGAAGCCAGTAGAAGTGTGGCACCAGTGGAGGTGGAAACTTGCTAATAGGGAAGACCAGGAAAGCTGAACAAACAACTATATTCATTAAGGCAATTACTGGACAGAAATGAGGCATTTTCTGGGGAAAGATGAATGTCAATCTATGTTTTGTTCCGTTGGTGAAGTTCATACACAAGTGACTGGTAGTCATTTATGGGAGCTATAGTCACACAAACAGTATTGGAGGAATTTGTGCATTAGAAAAATGACAAGAAGAAGTACCAAAAGGACATTTAGCAGGCTAGTATCAATACTTTACCTTGTGTAAGTTTTCTGAGATGCATGAAGGGACTGAGACATCAAGTAATTCTAACAATGTAGATCAAGGATGTAGGGTAAGTACTTCTGCCTCAACAGCACTGACCTTTTGTTTTACATTATAAATAGTTGCTTATTGGCAGCTCTGGCTTTTTGCATTGACTTCTGATCCCTACTGCTCTTACCATTCATTTCTTTGTCTTGGTCTTAGCAGAGCACTTCAGTTACTACAGGAAAGAACTAATGCCACTCATTATATTGTTTTGCCGTTTGAAAAAATAAAAACAAATTCTCATATTCCTCTGACATTTTCTTTGCAGACTCATGGTGCATGGGGTGGGTGAGGAATGATGCTTTCAAAACTGTTATTGTAACTCCTTTCTGAGAAATGACATAAGGCCCTGGGGAACTATCTGCAGATAATTTTACAGATTTTATGTGTATTTTATGTAGTGTTAGTATTTCTTGATATTGTTGGCTCAGAAGGTGTAGTCATGGTTGTTTAAGTACTGGCTGCTCTTCCCTGGATTACCAGCAAATCACTGTGTAGAGCGTGGTCATTTAATTTTTACAAATTTAAGCAAATGTTGAAATGGTAAAAAACAGCTACACGGACCACTAGAAATATTTATCACCGGGCCAGGAAGACCCACAAGAGTAGCTTCTCTTCAGCTGTTAATACAGTTGGGCATTGAGAAGTTGTGAAGAAAATTCAAAACAATGTCTCCAAGTTTTGCCAAGATTACTCCGTGGAATCACTTGTTGCCAGATGCTCATGCTGAATGAAAGAGGGCAGCAACCACTGTGGTGGGAATTAATTTTCTGAAATTGCTCAAAGCCAATTATTAGTCCAGTTGTTATATGGGTTTATTAATACTCTCTGGACTGTTCTACAGTTTGAATGACAGACAAGCAGATAGAAGTTATGAGGGAAGTTTTTCTCACCTTTATCCTGTTATCTGTGTGAATGCATACAGCATCTTCTAGTTGGGATTTCAGTGTAGCTGTGAAAAAGGTATTGTAGCACAGATTGTGGGATCAGAGTGAAAGATCTGTCTGTATTTCCCAAGCAGTAGCTCCTGGAAGCGATAGGGAGCTTGTGGCTAGGAATGAAGCCATAACCCTGTCCATGACTGCACGGGAGGCTCTGCAGTGAGTTCACGAAGACCTCAGCCAGATATGAGCCTGAAGCCTGTGCTCAAAACCATAGCAGAACCTCATTCTTTCTTTCTTTCTCTTGGAAGAGGGGAATGCTTTTGTGTTTTGGTGTTGTTTTGAATGTGTTGTGCTCTTAGTTTTTATGTAGTCTTGGAATTAGTAATAAGCCAGGTGTTGCTTGTGTTTCATGGATAGCGTATTCCACCCAAGAGTCCAGGGAGCCTACAAACAGACTATTCCTTTTCTTCCAGCTGTTCTTTTTGGCAGTAGCATGAGCTAAGGTTTACATGAATTAAAGATTCAGGGCTGAGTATGAACTTATCTGCTGATCAGACCCCTTTGAACAATTTGTTAGCAAAGTGACAATCCAGCACTTTACTCAGTAAGTATATTTGATTGCTTCAATGGTAGGTGCTGCTGGGAGGAATCTAGCATCCTTTCTGGAGTCTGGTTTGTTGATTATTGTATGACCCAGCTGGCAGCAAGCCTGTCCTATGAGGCATAGGATAATAATATGCTGCACTGCTGTTTTGTTAAGTAGTTGAAATACAGTGCCAGCGTTATTTGGGACAGATACATCTTTGATAACCTATTGCTGCCAAGTTGCACAATAAAAAAAACCAACTTTTTTTCCATCATAAAACTTTCCTCCATTGTTCTTTAGCAAGCTGACCTTGAGGAGCTCTGCTTCTGTTGAGATTTAAGGTTTTTTCTAGTCAAGGTGTCAGTCTGTCCTGTTGCTCACTGGCAAATCTGCTTATATAAAGTTTTCCATACTGTACTAGATCTCTAAGCATTTGCTCAAAATTCAGCATAGTTTCAGAAAAATTCACATTGGGCTGTCAAACTTATTTAAAAGTTATTTTCATAAATCCAGAAAAACTAAAACAGCACTAGTAGGTATCCTGTAAAATAATCTTACTTTGTAACTCTTATCTCTGCCACATGACTTGTCTGCAGGAAACAAGCACTTCTTCACCAGTCTCAGAATGGCTGAAAACTTGCTCTATAGCAGAAATGGGAATCTGACAGGCTTCACGTACAAACCAGTCTCTTTGTGGAGACTTACTGCAGGCTCTCAAATACACTTGTTGCTCTGCAAAGTTAATTCAGTCACCTGGTGTGGTTAGTCTGATTTTTTTTTTCTCTGTTTAAATATCTCTGTTGTTTGAACTCTCCCTGAAAAGTAGACTGGCACATGTTCTCTTATTTTTCAGATCAGTCATGCCAGCTATGCATAAAAGAGCTGGAGCAAAAGCATTCCATATCCGTTAAGTGTTTTATTTTCCAGACTAAAAACTGAATACTTGCAGCTTGTATGTCATTATATGCTTGTCATTCCTAATTACTTTCTGGCATATTCCTGGGTGTTTTGTAGGCAGGAAAATGCATTTGATTATTTTTTTTAAGCTAGGCTTGGAAAACTAAGAGAAAAAATAAAAAAGAAGAAGAAGGAAAAAAAAAAGAAATAATGAGAAAGACTTCTACAAGAAAGCCAGAGAGGAGCTTTTTACAAGGGCAGGCAGAGAGAGGGCAAGGGAGAATATCTTTAAAATGAGAGAGAATGGGGTTAAATTAGATATTTGGAAGAAATTCTTTACTGTGAAGGTGGTGAGACACTGAAATAGGTTGCCCAGAGAGGTGGTGGATGCCCCATTTCTGAAGGTATTCAAGACTGGGTTGGATATGGCTTTGAGAAACCTGGTCTAGTGAAAGGTGTCCCTGCCCATGGCATTGGGGTTGGAACTAGATGACCTTTAAGGTTCCTTGCAGCCCAAATCGTTCTGTCATTCTGTGAGGTAGAAAACTATTGGGAGAAAGAAATGTGTGGACATGATAACTTACTCCTTTCTGAAAGAGTAACTTGCTTTGTCTCGTACTATCAGTAAGCATTTTGTCTTGTAGGAGTAAAACTATAGCATTTCATATTTGGAAATTAATAATCAAGCTTATCATTATTTTCAAAGCATATAAGTACATTATCTTTCCCTGCAGATATTCTGAATACTGTGGCATGTTTTACCAAAGGAAGACATTGTGTTTGCCTGTCAGATTTTACATGCACAAATTCATAAATGTGTACAGAGCAGCAGATTTGCAGTTCTGACCCTTCAGATGGGCTACCAAATGAGTTACAATAACTCACCTGAGGCCAGTGGTAAATAGAAACTGTGCCAATAAAGAAAAGAGTTTCTCAGCCGGCATTTCTTTTTCTTATTTAGATTTTGCTCTTTCGTGACTGTCACTTGACAGCTTGACTTCTCTAGAAATGTGCTGGAGTATTGGAAACCTGTTATCTCCTAAAATAGCTGTTGTTCCTCAGACATAATGTAAATCTTCAGAGTCACTGACATTAAGACTCATGCAGTTTTGTGGGGTATGTGTCAATACACAGGCTGCTTAGAATAGATTCAGATGTGAAATTACACTCAACGGCTATGGCCACAAATTAAAGCCCAGATTGATTATTTGGAGTGGCTCTCTGCCGTGGGGGCTGTAGTGTAGGCTGCATGAGCTGCACCCCTGGATGGGAGCTCAGCTGAGCAACTTGTTCCACAACTGCCTGGTACTCTCTGGTAGGAGAGATTGGGAGCCTGTGGCAGGAGCCTGCCGTGTCACCAAGAAGGGCTAGTCAAGTCCCTTTGGCAGCAGCCCACAGCAAGGTTGGTTTTGGCCAGGCACAAAGCTGCTTTTTGCCAGCCCTATGTACCAGCCAGCACATGGGAAATGTGACCTAATGGTAGCTTGTCTGCATGGGTGGTCTCTCAAGTTTGTTAAAGAATACTGAAGAATACTCACATGATGTAGTATTAAGTGTCTCCACTAGATACCTGAATTGTTACTTCCTGTCTATAAAGACTCAACAGACTATGAGAAGTGTAAGGCCACCTCAGCCACCTGTTTAGTGCCTGCTTTTCAGTGCTATCTGATGAATTTTGCTGTTAATGTGCTGTCTACTGTCATAAACAGGAGCAAAGACTTCTGCCTCGGGTGACAATAATTTATTACTTATACAGTGCCACAGCCATAGTTTGCAATTCAGTCAGCTGTGCTAAACAAATACGAAGATATCTGCCCTGGAGAACTGGCAGCATTCAGTATTAGCAGAATAATTTATGGTACTGAACAAAACAAATACAGTCACCTGTGGCTTGTGCTGCATGGTGAATACTGCTTTTGTAGACCATATTCCTAGTATGATGATTACCAATATTAGTTGCTTCTTTGTACCTTGCTAAAATAGCTGTAGGAATATATTTTTCTGAAATCTGAGGTTTTAAAGGAATTTTGAATATAGCCTGATGAAATATGACAGCACAGGAATCCTCGAATCTTTAACTTACAGTGAAGATAATTAGTCTCTCCTGTGCAGTGACGTGTGTAAACTTTTCACGATAAGCTTGCCTCTGACTGGATGAAATAAATAGTAATTTTTCTGGAAAAATGTAAGTTTTCAAGAAATCAAGCCAGTTCCAACTTTTGGCTTGAATTAGTGTGATAGTTTCATCTCTCAGAAGTAGCTATGACTGTATAACTCATAAATGCTGGACTGGATAAACATATTTAAAATAAAAGCTTTTTCAGTCTGAAGAATTATTTTAATGAGTTAAAAACCAGCTAAACAAAAGTAATTTCAGATAAATCCAAATAAATTCAAATAATTTCAAGTGCATTCATACAAATATTAAAAAATACTTTGTATTGCATTAAATTATACAAATTCACTAGAAATAAAAATTTAAATCTTCCTATATAAAATCAACATGAATGAATTTTTTTTCACGTCACCAGAAGAGTCTGTTACTAAACTGTTTTTTGCTGCCAGGCTAACTGCCGTCAGATTTTTTAAACAGAAAAGTAAGTGTTTTTACAATGTTCATGAAGATATTGAAATGCCTTGAAAAACACAGAATTTTGTTAAGTCATTTCTTAGTAATGCAAGGTATTGATCATGCAAGATAGTACTCTTGGGCAAGGATTGTGGTAGACGTAATGCTGCTGCTGGTGTCGTGCTGAGCACTGAATAGACACATCTCTGTCCTTTGGAGAGTATGCAGCCTGCATAGGTGTAGGAAGCTGTCACCTCTCATGTGGATGCGTCAGCAGAGCCCCTCAGCACCTTCCAGTGGGCTCCACAGGGTCTGCTACAGGGTCGTTTTGCTTTTCTTTATTACCCTGCTGGAAAAGAACTACTTCATCACCAACAGCGTGGTTTCCAGGCTGCAGCGTTTTGAGCTCCCCTCCCTTTTCCTTGCTCCCCCACAGGTCTTGCATGTCCTCTGTAAACAAAGTGTCACTCTCTAAAGCTTTCTGCGCAGATCAGGTTTTCTGAACATTTTATCTTCATTGCCCTCTTTGGCACAGTCTTTCATTTGGCAGCAGTATTGGAAAGGAGAAACCAAACCCTCCAACATGTGCTGCTCCCATTAATGTGCTATGGATTTCCAGGTGCCTGTGAGACAATGGCATTTTCTCATCAACTTTTTCCCCTTTTGATTTCCACTGGTTTGGTTTTTTCCCCTCTTCTCCTTGCAAAACTGCTGCCTAGCCTGTAACTCTTTACACTACATTGGTCAGTGGTACAATATGATACATTTAATCTTGTCATACAGCAATGAGAAAAGTGTATTGAATCATGAGAAATCCCTAGATGTGATCAATGTTTCGTTTGGTCTTTTCTGTTTGTTTTTTTCCTTTTTTTTTTTTTTTCTTCAGATGCTGTCCCCCAAAAAAAAGTGTTAGAGGAAGCTTCATACTGAAAATTGCTTTAGTGAAACACACAACATCCATCTTTATTTCCAGGTTAGGTGTGGCCATGACAGGATTTGCTGTGGATCTTGGACAAGTCCCATGCTGTATTAGTGTGACATTGATTCCCTGCTAAGCCAACATCAAAGTCCTGTTTGGTTTTTGGTATGTAAAAGTCTTGGCTCTCCTTTCTTCATGGACTAAGGTGGTAAGTGCAGTGGCCAAGCTAAGCATCTGACAGTACAGCTTCCCTTTGGATCCTAGCTGCTACTTACAAAACTTTGCAAACACAGCTCCTAAGCTGGCAGGCTGCTTGTCTTCAGCTACAGGGAGAACCCTCATAAAGGCTTTCGCTCTCCCTGCGGTATATTGCAAAATGAGAATGTTCCCTTTCTCTTTGGCATCAACTCTGGTTTGTAAACTTTGATAATAAAAGAAATACTGAGTTCATATTCCAAAATACTTGGAATCTGGTTGTTGATTTTTGGGTACATAGGGCTGTTGCTCTCACACAGAACAATTTTGCTTTTAAAATTCTGTCTGATTCCTTTGCACATTTTCTTGTTTATTCTATCAAAGGGCTTATTCCTGGAAAACTTAATATGAGGACAGTTTCCAAATTGTGCTGAGGCTGATTGTCCTCTCTTGCTGTGAAAGCACTTGGTGGGATGCATAGTGGGCATTTTCCATGTTACTGATTTTTTAGCACCATGGATGGGAATATTCACATTACCAGAGACAATGAATGGATGAGGTGTGTACCTAGAGATGGACATGGGCAGGTAGCACATGGGTGTGATGTTTAGCTGGGAATTCTGACTCCCAGCTAAGTGGGAAGGGGTGGTATCTGGGAGAGGCTGCATCAGGTAAGACTTGCCAGGGGTCACCTACTGACCTTCATCCACTCACCTTGGGTGCACATTGTCCCCTTGTTCCCCAGCCTGTCTCCTTCTCTTAGACATCCCAGCTTCTTTTTGCCTTTGAGGTAGACTGTGACTGCATGTGTATCAAAAGGTGAGCTCCCATTTAGCAGCCTGTTTGTTCTTCTTAGTCCAGATGCTGGACTATTTTATCTTTTAATTGTTATTTTCATGCATTTAGGGGGTAAGAAAGGGAAAAGGCACTGCTGGTTTATAAGGACTGGTTTACAGAGGCTTTGAAGATGGAGCTGTTCCATATTAAGGAATAATGTTTTTTTCCCTGTACAGCATTAATCACTTTGCATTCCATTTCCACTATGACAGCTCAGATATAATTACTGATCAGCATGGTCCACTTAAATGAGTACTGTATATTCCTGTGAACCTTTTAACCTGCTAAATTAATCACATGGAGAAAGTTAATGCTATTTATATTTAAATAAAAATTTGCAAACCAGGCAGGAGGAAAGAGTGTTTTTGTGTACAATGTTACCATTTATGCTCAACTACTTGAGAGAGGCTGGTGGCTTTTTTGAGAGATTATGGATATGAGCTTCTGCTAAAGCCAATTGAATGTAATAAATGGGTTGTTTTTTAAAAAGGGCACTGTCTACTTGAATATTGTGATAGTGAGTAATGTTAAATACCTTATGGGGGGTATAGCCTCTCTTCTCATTAGTCCTGTTTATTTATTGATACTGTCATGTTTGGAGGGGGTTGGGTGCTGAAAAGATGTGAATACATGTAGAAAAGTTTATTCTGTTTGGTTTACTCCCTATTTCCCTCCATGTCCATTTAGCACCTTGCTTGTGATTTGATCTTACACATGGTGCTATAAAATGCCTAAAAGCATTTAATTTTCAAAGAGATACCATATGCATTTCTATTGCTTTTAATGAAATTTTACAGCCTTCAGGGTTGCCTGCAGGATTTTACAAATGTAAATCTTAAAGGCTGAGGTGCCTGAAGAAATAAGAAAGCTCATTTTCAAGGACAACTTTAAGCTAGCGTCTTGAATGTTAAGTGCCTGTGGTAAGCTTGGCAAGTCAAGTAACTTCTTAATACAGTCCAATTCACCGTCTTTGGTGTATGAATTCCTCAGCTATTTAAAACAAAGAGAGTAGAAACAGCATATTTTTCTACATCTTCTTTCTCAGCCTGTGAGCAAACTGATGTACAGATATGTATGTTGTATATTAGTTGCTTTCTCAAGGTGGACACTACTTAGGTCCTGGTTCTGCAGTCCGATTTCTAAGCATAAGCCACTGTAGAAATCACTGGTGCAGGATGAGAACACATGTATCTCTGTGAAAAAGGTTTATTTCATGCCTGGGCAGTGTTGAGGGAGAGCAACAGGCACATTTTATCATGGAAATGTTGGACGAACTGTTTCAAGTGCAAGGAGGGGACAGAAGTCTAAGTACTGTATAGGACTGAGTCATGCATGTTTAAAAACATAAAGAGTTACTTTTCATATTAAAATAACCAGCAATTGTGTTTGCCTGCTGGAATTCATGTAATTAAATTGTTATCTCAGGAGAGTATGCTCCCAGTTAATTGGATGTTAGCCAAACTTTACCTAAGTATAGGAATTTCAGCGTGTTTCACCGTTAAGCTGCTTTTAAAAGTGAAGACACATCCTGCCTGCTCTTCTCCATACTTACTGTTTAAGCAGCAATTAAACTGTCTCAATGACACTTAATGCCATCCATCATTGGGAGATAGATGAACACTGAACTGGGAAACAGTTTTGCCCTTTGCAATTTATTTGTCACTTCAGGGTGGTGACAAGTGGCCTTTAATTAAACGGAGGGACAATTATTTTTAATTGATTGCAATGGAGGATTTAAAAAATCTTTTTAATTGTACTATCTAAGATGTTTTCCTCTCAAAAGAAACTGATATATTCATATGTATATTGGTTTCATTGTCTTAGTGCAAATACTAACAGCATTCCAGAACTTTCTCCTCTTGCAGGGAATGTTGCTGTTTTTCTCTTTGTCACCTGTGGCTCATACTGTTGCACCCAAACCTAAATTCTCCAAATCTTGACTGCCCAGAAGGGAGGTTTGTTTTGTTGTTGTGCTGACCATCAGCATCATTAGCTAATACATTCCCTTTGTGTCTTCAAGTCAAATGTAGCTACAGTGATATTTCTGTGTTTGTGTAACTTGCATGCATTGTAATCATCAAAATATCAAAAGAGCAGCCTTTTCAAAAGTACATATGACTCAATAAATGTGTTTCTGGTGTTTGTATCTACTGGAAGAGGCATTTAGAGAAGGGAGGAGAAGGATTTATGAGAAATAACAAATGACTCATCAGAAATACTCATCCTCTTTTCTTTCCCCTGTGTGACTATTTCCATTATAAATTGGAGTGATCAATGTCTGCCTGAATGGAATTGAGGAAATAGCCCTCAGAAGGTGAAATATTTCATAATTTTTAACCTTCCTTCACTGTGTTTATACCTGCCAAAGGCTAAAAGAGTTTAGTAGCTCTGAAGAATATTTTTCTGGTTTACTTATGGTATCTTTTTCTAAGGGGGGAAAAAAGGAAAAAAAATGGACAATGTTTTCCCTTGTTCCTGAAATTCCTAACATGAGTATGTTTATCCCACAGTAGATGGTAAAGATGGACTCCCTCTGACAATTAAAGTTGCTCTCCATTAAGAAGTGTGTGTACTGCACTTAATGAAGCAGCACTTAGCTTTGCTAACATCACTCTGGAGCAGTACAGAAGTTCTTTTAACACATGAGTGGATTCCCAGAACTCTTGCTTTGTAAATAATGTCTGTGCCCAGTGAACCCTAATTGATAATGACTGTTAATGTAATACCTGCTGGCTAGGCCTGATCTTTACTGAAAGAGCTCTTTGAAACTTATTTATTGATTGCTGCAATCAGTTTAGTTTAGAAAAACAAACAAAGAAAAAAACCACCAAAAAACCCAGACATTAATTTGGTCTCAGCTTTCTGATAATTGTTTTTCTTATTTGATAGAGTTAGTGATATTGAAGTCTCAAAACCTTTGTCTGCCTTTTTGCTTGTAAAGCATTTGTTGTTTTTGATTATGATCTCAAGAGTGGATATTGAATAAATATAATTTTCTGTCCAGTTCATGAAAGGCCACCCCAAAATAAAGACATATAATTTGCCTACTCTCTGTATAGTGAGGTTTTTATAAACTAATTATTATTTATTTACCTGTGCAGAAAGTGAGGTTTAGTCACAAGGCTGAGGTGACATTCTCCTCCCTGTCCTCAGGGTTACTGTTGCTTTATATTTGCACACACTGTACAGACATCGTTTTGAACCTTTGTCCCATGATACAGACTGTGGCCAGCTCTGCTGCTGTCTACAAAAGGAATGGAAGTTGTGCTTTCATGTGGTGAAATGGTGCTTTCTTCCTTCTCACATTTAATGTTTCCTTACAGGTTTTGATTTGATTGCCATTATCAGAGAATGGATGATGCTTGACATAAATCATCCAATGGTGACATTCATGTCATGTGTTCCTCTTCCCTATCTCCCTTTGTGTACATTTCAGTGGTTGAATTATTAGTGCTGAATTACTTGATGATTGCAAAGTGATCGGTTTATCAGGGATAGCTGTATTTGTTTTCCTTTTCTGTATTTTTACTTCAAGAGTGATTTAGTTTTCATTTTTTATGATTTGCACAAACTGATGTAGAAATGCCTCCTGGGAGGTGAGATTTGCTTCAAATGACCTGAAAAACAGTAGTCCTTAAAAGAATGGGTGACAAAGAATTAATTGCTGATTTTTAGTAAGTGTTTAATTAATAAATAATTATTCTTTCTTTATTGCTGGGTGGTTTTTGTTCTCAGCTTTTCACTGCATTTTGGACTAACTTTTAGTATGTATGTCACAGTTTTATCCAGCACTAACAAGGAATACAAATGCACTATGTAAAATTAGAAATTATGGCTATAAAATCTAGCAGGATATATTTTAGTTGGGGTAACTTAAATTTAAGTAGCATTTTGTTGAGAACTAGGTTCTGATTTTGATGTGTCCCTTTAAGTGTTCGTGTGTGCTTGCGGGCTGATTTATGCCCTTATTGACACTGTGCATCTCACGTGTATTTTGGCTGGACAGTTGCACTCTGAATCTTTTGTTACACATTTATCAAGCCAGTTGATATAATCAACTGGGATCATAGTTCATAATTCTCACAGCATTTTGCATATTCTGTTGTCCATCATTCCCAGCATGCCCTCTTATGAATCTCCACAGTTTTGGCCTTTGTTAATAGCTTCTGTCTGTTAATAAGACTACACCTAAATAGAAAAACAAAACCAAAACAAAATCCACAAAACCCATGATATATATTGAACTTACTAGGTGCTTCTTAAAAAAAAATGGCTGCATTAAGTATGAGCTGTTTTCACCATGAGTTTGCAGTGGGAAAATACCTGAAATCAATCAGTATTTTTTTTCTAGCCTATCTGTCAAAATCCCCTGGAATGCTGTGCAGAATTCTAGTGTACTGTGTGTAGGCTGCCAGACCTGTCCCCTTGTGAAGTCCAGAGAGAGGCCAGAGCACTCTTGCCCTAGTGCAGGTGGTGCTGCTACTCTGAATACTGCTTGTAAATAATTTGGAGGGTGGGACAATAATAAAGAAGTCATGTAGCTCTTGTTGGAGCTATTTGGTTTGCCACAAGCCAGTTCCATAGACAATGATAGATCTCTGCCCTTCAGTAAGGAAGTTTGTGTTGCACAGAAGGTAAATATGTAGGTTGTGGAAGTTTTTGAGTGTATGCTATTGACCCCTCTGTCTTTTTGAGTGTATGCTGTTGACCCATAGTTAATGAGCAGTTCATCTTGGCTCTGTTGAATAGCAAATTAATTTGCATTTTTCTGTGTTTTCTTTCTGAAGCAAATAGTTGGCTTTCAAAGCAAGGGTCTAAATGCAGAGGAATATATTAAAAAAAGAAACTGACTTGTATGAATATAGCATTGAAATACCAGGATTTTTGGGGGGATAAGAGAATACATCTGAAAATAACTGTGGCTGACATTAAACAAAAGGTAATAATTTGTACCTTGTGGCATGTTTTTCATGTGCTTTTGAAATAGCTGAAATACATGTTCTCCACAAAGAACAAACAATGAAATTCTTCAAGATTTGGGCTAGAAATAACAAGCCCAAGAATTGCAAGTGTTATTCTTGAAAACACTGATAATTCTGTGAGTATGAAACCTTTGTCTTCAGAAGCCTAAGAATGCTTGCCAATTATTTGTCAGGCTCTTGAGCTATGTCTGAGCTGTATAATGCATACCATTGTGAGATGTTCTCCTTTTTAATGTTACAGACCCTTATTTTTTTTGCTAAAAACTGTTTAAGGGGATTATTAATCCCTGATGTTCTCAGTTAAAAATAAAATAAATGTATGACAGAAAGAGAACAGTAGGAAAAGACCCTGAAGCAAAAGTGTAAGGGCTCTGTTAATCTTTCATTAGGAAAAGGCAAAGACTTCTCCTCACCATTACAACTTTTTCTAAAAGGTGAAAATATTCTTTTCCAATATGGATTTGGTTCATTTAAACTTGACATTCATGTAAACTTCTCAAGTATTTATACATTTGAACTTTAGAGAAAATAAGGGAAATCCACTTGAGTTCTTCATTCCTCATTTGAAGACTGCTGTAGCAAAGCCAGCTGGGTTTCTGTGATGTTTTATATCTCTGTAATAATTTCAACTGAGTAGGGATCTAGTCACAACATGTTTGTTCTCTGGTATAAACCTGTTACAGTTTCCTTCTGCAGTTAGAGCCAAATCAGTATCTCTTGATGCTTCCAGAGATAATAATGCTCTTTAAATGAGCACTATTTGCTCATTTGGTGGTTTGAGATACCTGTTTGATTCTTACAGTCCAGCAGACCCTCATGCCCACACAGCTGCCAGCATCAGGGATGTTTTTGAAGAGGCTAGTACTGCTCACCTGGGTGTTGGTATCCTCTCATAGCTCTACAGTAGCTTTTCTTGAGTCATCATATTTATTTAATTGAAGGCAAATTTTCAAGTTGTTGCCGCTGTGTTTAAGAGTAGCTAATAGTGATATTGTTTGCAAAATCTTTGTTTTACTACAAGGCATTTGTGCAACTACAGTTGTGGAAGATTTGGTGTTCTGGGCTGTTCCCTTAATGCTTTAGGCAGATGTAACTTGGGTTTAACAGGAGCAAGCCACAAAATTGCTGGATGAAATCCCAAACACAGAGTAAACAAATGGGAAATATACCTCTGAGGGATTGCTGTCTGTCCAGGGTCAGAACCATAGTAAAACAAACCTGATTGTGAAGAGAGGATTTGAGCAGCAACAGAGGAGCAACACACAACATTCAGGCCATTTTTCACCCACAGCTGTGCAGGACAGTGTGTAAACACAGACTGGTGTCTGCCCAGTGTTGCCATGCCATGCCATGTCCTTGCTTGGATAGGAAAAGATCTGATTAGTGTGAACCATCGACTTCCTTCACTGCCATTCTTAGATCTGTGGTTTGTTAAACATCCAGGTTCCTGAGTAAAAGTGCCAAGTGACCCCATTTATTTTCTGTACAGTTATTTTACAGAGCAAGTACTGCTAGGCTGCTTACCTGGTGTGATTCATCTTTTTTTTCCTCAAGATGATACATAAAGAAGGCTTTATTCTGCATCCCTCTTGCTCAGTGTAATACCACAGTGACAGGAGTGCAGTGATGTTTATTATAATGTTCTGAGTGTTTTGCAGCTGCATGTCAGTTATGTGGAATTAATTTATTAATGTTGATGAGAAATCCCATCCAAAAAGTGAGTGTAAGAAAAGAATGACCTTTTACACTTCTGGCTGGTTCATCATGCGTGAGTACAGAGGAATCTTGCCATAATTCACAATCCTGACATGGCAGAGAAGCAGGTATCTGGCTGGTGTTAGCTTTGGCAGTTGGTTTCTTTGTAGCTTAAAGTCTCAATTAAACCTTTGAGAGCCTGAGGGATTGCTTAAACATACATGCAATTATCTTAGTGTTCAGGAATTTTATATGTTTATTTTTAAAGACCTTCCTTCATTCCTTTTCTAGGACTGGAATGGAAAAGAATAGATTACCATGAAAGTTTCTAAAATTATGTTTATGCATAAAATGCATATTATGATAAAGGATTTCTCACTGGAGCTCACATTAGGAATTATATTCACAATATTTTTCCTGTTGCTATTCCCTGCAGAATTTCTTCATCTGATAATATTATTGTTTAGGAAGTGATAACATATGCATGTAACAAGTTAATTGTAAAAGCCCAAAAGGGGTAATTTGATTGTGCTAGTGAAACAATAGTAGTCAAGCATTCTGGTCTGTGGTTGCCAGTTTTTAAGTTACCACGATTGTTGTAAATCATGCAAAGGAATTGTGGGAAACAGAACTTTCAACTTTTCTTTACAAATGCCCTGTTTTCTGTCCAGGATCACTCAGCCATCTGTCTAATAGACTGCAGTGCTACTTCACAGACCATTCACTCAGCAGCCCAGGGCAGTAGGAATGGGGTGAGGGAACATTCCTGGATATTGCAGTATATTTGAAATCTTAACTATGCAGGTTTGATGCTAAGAACTGAGTCCACCTCTCAATGTAAATGATGCATAAGCAGGCACTGGAAGTTTTCCATGTTCGGATCTATGCATGTGTTGCACATACGTATAATTAGTTAGTTAGCTCTGAAAATGAAAAGAGCATTTTATATGCCCTCTTCTTTGCTTTATAAGAGGTGCTTCTCCTTTCTACTTTAAAAAAAATAGAATCCAGCTCCAGCATACCTGAACTAATATATTCTCTGCCCTTTTGTGATTTCACTAGTGTATCAGAGGGCCTGGGAGCAACCTGTAGAAACATTCTGGAGAGTCAGAGGGGAAAATATCACACTCTAAAGATTTCATGTAGTGTGTAGGGGGAAATAAGTGTTAATTTTAAAATGTAATCTTCATATCTCCCATTTTCAAACTTTTGTTTTACATATTCATGTTACCCATATTGTTGGTATTGGACTGACACACAGGCTATTCCCAGGAAGACCTGTTCTTGTTGTAGATACTCTATATTTGCCCTGTGGTGGAGAGGGGGAAGTAGTTCACACTGCTTGTGGGGGCTCGTTTCTTTCTGGGGTGTTTAAGAAAATGGCACTTGAAGATAGTTAGATTTTGTTTAGTGAGTTCTGAGCTAGGACAACAGAAGAATTTAGTTGGTAAGTGACTGAACTGCTGGTTCAACATATATACAGCCCTACTAGTTTGTTTTTGCTGTCTAAAATTGAAGGAAGTTGTGTAAGTAATGCCAAAATCGCTATTCTGCAGTTGAAGAGAGTGGTATTTGGGTTAGTGTCTCTTGCCATTAGAAGGCATTCCTAATGCTTAACTCTACCCTGATCCTTCCTGTGACATTTGTACCTCTTGAGCACATCATATGGCCACAATGTGTATGTGGGGGAGTTGGGATTTCCAAGATGCTAGTGCCTATATCTGTCACAAATATGTCAAATGTTGGGACTCCTAATCTATTGTTTCTGCCTACCACATTTCACTAACTTTACTTTGTTTTGTACCTGCTCTTCTCCTCTTAAAAAAAGGAAAAAAAGAAAGAAAGAAAATCCAATTTAAAAGGTTTCTCTGCAGAAATTTACATCTGCCTAAGTACACATGGTATGGAAACATGTTCATCTCAGAGGGAAAAAATAGAGCAGTCATTCTAATAATAAGCAAAAAGTATTATGAAAGGTAGGCAACTGCCATTTTATTTTAATAAATGCATGTTTGTGAAGTAATATAGATAGAAGCCGTGTATATCTCAATTCAGTTAACAGTAGAGTAACTGATATGATTTGATTAATCAGAAGTTAGTGTGGTTTTGTTCTTAGTGTGAAGGCTACTATCATTCAAAAGCATTAACTGTTTGTGCTTACCAAAGTGTAAGCAGTGATAGTGAAATGCCTTCTGATTGCCTTGATTTACTATTATTTTGGCATCAAATAAAAGAAACAAAGTAATTTTCAGTGAAGAACTCATTATATCAGATAGACGCTTCAAATTTCCTTTGGTGTTTTTTTGTGTTGATGTGCCAATAAAAAACCTGTGCTTCAGCTGTATGCATTCTTACACTAAAAATGAGATCAGTGGCTTATGAACTCTTAACTAGAAGATTTTCTTCTTTGTGCAGCTTTAAGCTGTTCAAGTAATTTATTTTCTGGCAAGAATTTCCTGTAATTTTTTATAATTACTTGAGGAGGTGATGAATTTAAATTTGCTTTGGCCTTTAAATATCATCTTTAATTTCAGCTGTCCTTTAACCTTTTAAAATAAGATTTAGGTAAAATTTTAAATAATGTCTTCAAACAAACCACTGCCTTTTTATATAGTACTGCAGTGGATACTAAGTTCAGGGGGAAGAAAAGAAAATTTTTGCAGACTTTATTGCACCTTACTTCTGTAAAATTCAGTTTGAGTTTATGTTGCAAGTTTACAGTTATTTTCAACTTATTCCCAACTGTATTTTCAGTGTGACAAGAGAATTGATTTGGAGTAAGAGGTAGGAGGAGTGTGCTCAGTCAGAGGATTTTACATATATGCAAAGCTGTTTTTTCCGGATGAGACTTGCAAAAGATAAGAGGGAAGGAGGGAGCACTGTGTGAAAGTGTGTGAGTGTGAAAGTGAGGAGCTCAAATAGTAGCCATCATAAACCCCCACAGATTGGTGGAGTTTAATCAGAACAGTGAGCAAAGGAGACTGAGAATAGAATTAAGATTCTGGTGATTTTTTTTCCCAAAAACAGATCTTTAGGAACTTTCTTGAGGTGCAAAAGATCCGTATTTTAAAGTCAGGCCCACAAACTGTAATATTAGACCTTTAGTGAGTGAATGCATTTGGTTTTGATGACTTTAGGTGAAAATTGTAGAAAGACTCATGACAGCTCTGGGCTGGTAGAACAGAGAGTTTTATTAACATGAGAAATACTGAACACATTTATAATGGAAAAATAGAGCCCTAGATGGAAAGGTTGGAAAACAGCATGAGGGAGAGGAAGAGAGGAATACTAGGACAGAGAGCAAGAGGAGGGAGATGAAGGACTTAAAGTAGACAAAAAAAAAAAAAAATTCATCTACTTAATACTTGAGAGAAATTTTTAGACTGTTTCAACACTAACCCATTCCTTTTCTCCTTCCTCCAAAAGGAAGGATATCAGAGGGGAAAGGCTGGTGACCTTGTGGCAGCACTGGGACAATGGCCCATCTGGAGTGGCTGTGGCAGCTCCCTGGTGTATTTTACCTGCACTGTTCAGAGATCTCTCAGTGAGCAGGAGATTGATGTGATCTCTAGTTACCTTCTCTTTCTTAGGCTCTGCCTTAGAATGGCTTGAATGTTGACTTATAAAGGGGACATAGGGTTAGTTCAGTGTTCTCCATAATGCCTCTGGAGCACTTTTTGGATACCTAGAAAAGCTGGGCCTCTGTAGCAGAGTGGCACCACCCGTGCTGTCTGAATGACGCTCTCCTTGAGTCATTGCTCATGTGGGAAGAGCTGGTCTGTGGGCCAGCCTAGAGATGGGCTGTTGGTCAGT
Source organism: Illadopsis cleaveri (assembly GCA_013399915.1). Classification (NCBI taxonomy): domain Eukaryota; kingdom Metazoa; phylum Chordata; class Aves; order Passeriformes; family Timaliidae; genus Illadopsis; species Illadopsis cleaveri. The sequence continues at coordinate 20,191 of VXBB01003827.1, forward strand.
ACACACTGTGCTGTACAAAACTGTGAGTTTTGTTGGTCTGTTTTGAATCTTTCTTGATTATTATTGCTGTAGACTGTCTTCTGGCTCATGGTGAATGAGAAATCCAAATTTTGGTACATGACATGCAGCCACCTCACCAGCATATCTACCCTACCAAGATTTTCTTGTCCTCTGTCTCACTCTGCCTGTGCAGTCATCCTTGTCCCTTTGAACAAAGTGTAAATAGTGAATATTTTATTACTCTATTAATTTCTCTCATTTTTCATTCCACTCTTTTCCCAGGCTTTTTACACTCTTAATTCTTCTCACTTAATTTTTCTAATGCACAGGGGGCGTCATTTGAGCTTTTTCTTGCACTGTCAAAGTTGAATTCATCTGTGCTCATTCAGGTATGTCCTTATTCATGCTTCCCTATTGACAAGTCTAGTTCTCAGAGATGTGGTAGGACCCACCATGTCCTAAAAAGCTGAAAGGTTCTTAGGAGTCATTTATCAAGAGTATGAACTCCCTCTGAAGGACTGGACTGAGGGGCGTGACATGTATTCTCCCTGCCAGTCTTGACACTTGTCTTTGTGGCAGCTGGGACATTTTGAAGGAGCGGGTCTGCATATGAAAAAAGAGGATGTACTGTTAGCTTGAGACTGGCTTTCCTATGTAAATTATTTCAGTAAATCAATTAATTGTTGGCATAATTTCTCCTGATGGACCTCACTTCAGCCTCACCTCACAGGAATGGATTGCTACTGGTAGGAAATGCTCTCACAGGATAAATCTTTTCCTATTTAAGTATTCTGTGCACTAGCTTTCACAGGTGAATGAGTACAGCTGATTCTGTCTGCTGGGCTCTCTGCACGCTGATACTCAGAAACAACAGATTCATGGCATGGTAGCTGCATCTTGCTTTGGTATTTGGGTGTGATTTTATGTGATAATTTTTATTAAAAATTCATGAGTTTGGAGAAGAGTACTTACTGTGGTGAGAAGCACTTTCAGTTTCTCATACTGCTATTGCAATTTGAATTGCTGGAAACAATTGCTTTCTTTTTTAGGTCTTTGAATAATCAGCTACCAAAGCAAGCTATATTTTATAAAAAACTTAAGTCATTGATTGTTCTAAAGTTCTAAGTCATAAAATTACTGAACTTTTCTGATATCAGAATGTGGTCTGAGGACTTAGTTGTTACGGTGGTCTGGCTGGCTGCCTGGATCGTCGGCTCGATTAGCCCCAGCACCGAAACAGTTCTGTGGATTTTTGGTCGACCGAGAGTGTTCGCGTGTCCATGGCGGTGGAAGAAAGGAGGGACTCTTCCGAGATTTAGCAACGANCTTAGTGCTACTTTAGAAGGAAACAAAGCACTCTAAAAATTGCACAAAGCCGTATCTACAGATTTTTTTCAGATCTGTAACCAAATACTGAAATGCTACTTTTATCTTTATAACCATTATTGTGTTGTGAGTTTTCAGTCTGACAATGATCTATTCTATAATTCATGCTGCCCTGGTAATCTAACTGCTGTCCACTGTTCTGATTCATTATTTTTGGCAAGGCAAGATAGAATGCACCAGAGTTATGAGGAACCAGTTGAATTGAAAGTTGTTTGAAGTATTCTGGTTTTTTGTTTTAGTTTTTGGGGTTTTTTGTGGGTTGTTTTGTTTTGTTTTGTTTTAACCCAGGGTTTCTTTTCAGTAAAACTTTTTTGTTTACCTGTATAGGTCACTTTTTTCCTTCTGAGTTTGGTATATTATTTTTCTTAAATAATGTTCAGGTTTTATTTCCAGAAAGCTGACTTCATTCTTCTTTGTGCCCACTACAGAACTGCTTACAGAAATAGCTGCTTGTAAATAATCTTTTCAAAGACTCACATTAACAAATGTAACAAATTAAACACTTGATCTCTTAGTCTAGGTTCTTAAATGCTGACAAGGTAAATTAGAGCTTCATTAAATTAATGATTCAGTAATGGAAAATGAGCATTCAAGTTTATAACAGTGGGTGAAGTATAATTGAACTCTGCATTAAACTGACCATTAACTGAAAGAACAAAGAAACATAATTTGCATCCGTGTAAATGCACATGCTTTGTGGGAATCAGTAGGTGTTATGCCCATAAGCATGCTTTGTAACGTCTACTCAGTTACTGTCAGCATCAATTAGTCCACTTTGATGAAACTTCTCAAATAATCTCAGATTACGGAGAACTAAAACATCCACACCTCTTTGCTTTAGTTTTTTTTTTCTGTTGTAAATATTTGGGAGCGGTTGATAACTCACAAGTCACTTCTATACTGAGGCAATTAAATGTACAAACATGTTAGTAAATGTACCTTAGAAATGCGAGAAAACTGCAAATCCCTTCATTTTTAATGACATCATTTACCATCAAAGTGTAAGTGTTTCCTAAGGAAGCTATTAGAGATTATTTGGTTAGGCATATAGGAGTCTCTTCAGTGAACTTTTATGATGGCTGCATATTGAAATGGGAAGAGGAAGCCCTCTCAATTTCCTTTAATAGAAAGTGTTAAGTGAGTTTACTTGATTGACTTTTGCAATTATTCAGTATTTCTGTTGTGTACTGTATAAACAAACGTGATAGAATTGCCAATAAATACCTATATGAAATAAGTATAGGTATGTAAATACATAAGTAAATTTATATTCCTAAGTCAGTCTAATATTGGCTACAGGCTGGAAGCTGAGTCCTGCCATCAGTGGTGTTCCTGCCAGCCCCTGAAAATAGCCTCTTTGAATTCCTGAGTTTGATTTAAGATTGTTGATTTAATATTTTTAGAAGGAAAAACAAACCTAAATCAATGAAGAAGTACTTGGCTGGAGATGTGAATTGCACAAGATATGTGTTCTCACTTGACACCTCAGGTAAAACAGACTCTGGAAGAATTCTCCATCCCATTCCTATGTAAATTCTGACCCCATCCCCAAAAAAATTCCCACCGCAGATACCTTCTGTTCCTTAGTTAGCCACAGGTAAAAAAACCTTAATTTTTGGTACTGATGGTCTTTTAGTTGAATTCCGTTTTTCATTGGCTGGGTAATATGTTGTCTTGCTCTTTTCCTGAGATGTACCAAAAAGACTGAAAGGTAAAGAGGCAGTGTGGGTGCAAATGTACATGAAAATCAGAAACAGAATTTAAGAGAAAATAAATGATGGCTATGAGAAGAACTTGCAACTTAAAACTGTAACTCCTATTGTATGCATAAATCCTTTAATTTAAATGTATATGTATATGCATGTCCAGGCAGTCTTAGGAAAGATGGATGGAAGAGTATGAATTAAATGCTCAGATTTCCCAAGCACCTCATTGTGATTTACTTCCAGGGAGGAATTCTGGAGCTGTTCCTTCTCCTATTGATCTGAGTAATAAAAGAATAGAACAAAATATTTAAAATATATTGGAAGAAAAGTACAAAATCAACTCTAAAGTGTCCTTGCTGCATAGGCTTTTCAGAATTTGTGACATAGAATATCTCTTCTGGATCTCTCTTTACATGGGTGATATGGGTCAGTAATGCCGTGTATAATCTTCATTGAGTTAAGGAACTAGATTGGAGACCTCCCCAGACAAAACATTTGGCTCTGAAATAAGATGTTGAATGTCTTGAGACCTCTAAAAGATTTTTTTTTTTTTTTTACCCCTGATCTATTAGCTTCTTTGTTGTAGGGTCATTCTTCAGATTTAGACTTTAGAAACTAGAAATTTTGAAAGGATGAAGAAAGAGAAGACTAAAACCAACAGAAAATGTTTCTCCTTGAGCAATTTTTAGAGTTTGGAAAACAGCTACTAAAAGCCATAGCATATATGGCTCTTGTGGCTTTGTTAAACAGACAACTCTCTAGCATTAGGAGTATTTGTTTTCCAAAATTGTGGAGGATTACCACAATAGAAATATATTTAGAATATTAAAATACATAAAGTACATATGTAGCTTGCAACAGAGGGCAGTAGAAAAGCCACAACTAAGATGTAAATCTTAGTGACTCGTTTTGCCCGTTACATGATACCTCAGTGGAGTTTGTTGATGAACAAAATTAAGACCAGTATTTTATATTAACAAAATATTTATTTTGAACATGATTAGTACAATCACTCGTATTCCAGCAGGATTTGAGGCCACAAAGTATCTCAACAGACTTCAGGAACAGCTGGTGAGGTCTGGATGCCTAACTCAGCCCCTGGCTGGGGATCTAGAGTGAATGGAAGGGGCTGCGTTTTAGCCTTTCTGCCCTACATGCTTGTGCACTTCCCAGCCACACTTTTCGCTCCTGGGTGACTTCAACCTTTCTTCATAGCAAAAACTTTTGTAAACCCCTTTCTTTAATGCCTAGTCTCTCCACAGGGGCTCCTTGGTTGCACCAGTCGTGCAGACCTTGGAGTTGTATGTGCAGCAGTGCAGGTTTTACGCATTGCTCTGCATAGCCCAGTGACTTCCAGATTTCCCTGACTCTGCAGCAGCTCTGAGTAAGTGCAGCTCAGGACTGAAAAGCTGAGACCACACTTCAGAAGTGTAGAAAGATCAGCCCGTTATGCTACATAATTTTGAGTGAAACTCAGAATACTCAATAACTCATTAAGAGTTCTCGTGTCAGTGAAATCTGAACCCTGCTAAGCTGAAATGGCAAATGTTGGCTTTTTTGGGGCAAAAGAAGTGTCAGTGAGGCAGGAAACGGGGTAGCTGTTTTGGGATATGACAACAAAGTGGGCCTTTTGTATTCGCTGGTGGGTGAAGAGAAGGTTGAACAAAGTGACTGCTCGCAGGTAATGCTTTGTTTGAATTTGACCAATTTGTAGAACTTGTAAAGCCAGTCATTTGAATTAGGAATGCTTCGGGTAGCAGCTGCAAGGCTTAACAGCCATACTAAACTCAAACATAGCAGTGATGGAGATAAGGTAAATTTGCTGCTATCCCCTAAATCTCCCTCCTTTGCTCTCAAGAACAGTGTGCTAAGGTTGAACCATTTCAAAAAGTAGAGGGGAAATGGGAGCCATGAAGGTTTCATCTTTGCCTGAGTTACATACTAAGGCACGAGTAAGCCTAAAATAACATTTGTATCGCTGAATTATGAACCCTATACTTCAAAGCCTAAAATGTTTACCCACTATGGTGGTTAGTCATGAGCTTTTTTGATCCAGTAAATACTGTTTGTATGTTTCTGTATTAACAGTGTGCCAAGTCATTCTATACACTGCATCTTTCCTTAGAGCAGTGACAGTTTTGGCAACATACATTTATCAGGTTATTTTCTTAATATGCTGTATTTGCAAAAATTCTGTACTTTCTTTCTTCTCCCTTTGTACAGTCTTAGTTCCGTGAACCACAGTTTTTACTCTTGCTTTAGTTAGTATTAATAGATTTGTTTCTCTGTATCAATTGACATTTTATATGCCTATTGAGACATATTTAATCAAAAAGGAGATTAATTGAATTGCATTAATTGCATTAGTTGATCTGGCTGTGAAAAATGGGATTGGACCAGATAATGTCTGATAGTGTTGCACTGCTGAGTTTCTCCATTTCTGTTACTCAGGTCACCAGTTACTTGTACCCAGTAATTTGTTTACTTGAAAAGCAAGTTGAAGTGATGAAGATTTTTTTAAATATTATTCATTTTCTTGTAAATTCCAGTTTTCATTTTGTTTTAGTTTTTAAATCTTGTAAAAGATTTTTTTCTTCCTTATTTCTATTTTTGATTCCTCAGTATCTCATATTTCATTAAAGAGCAATGTAGTGCTTATTGGTTCTTCCATATATGGATTATAATCAGGTACAGTAATCCATTATGTATTTTTCTCAATTAACTGGCTATTACCTTGATTATAAGAAGGTGCTCCAGACTTGAAACAGCATTTTTAGGTCAATGCTCTTTTGAAGTTTGTTCATCTCTTAAGCGTGGACTTAAGAACTGTCTACAATAATCCAGTAATAGCTAATTTTTCTAATCTTTCCCTTGGCATTTTCCTGTTAATTTATCAAAAAGCTTTTCCTTTTAAGTTACTGATATGTCAGCAACAGAGCTAATAGAGTTCCGGATTTTCAGCTGCCCAGATCTCAAAATACTCTCTATAAACATTGACTAAACTATTCTTCATAACATTCCTCCAGCACAAAAAGATAAGAAGCAGTAGCTGGGAATATGACATATTTCACTTAAGGAAGGCAGTCTGAATTTCTGGATACCACAAGAGCTATCTTGTTTGTCAAGTGAAATTGCTTGGATTTCTGTTTGCATTCTTTACGATACTGACGGTTTCTTTCAAAAGGCCGAAGAAGGTTATTATTTCCTATATTTGGCCTTGCACTGCAGTGTAGACCTCCTGAGCTGTCCTGTCCACATATACACTTGTGACCATAATGCAATGGAAAACATAAATTCATCTTTTCTCCTACTGCAAGTGCCAAAAAAGAATCAGTTGTTACTCAGCTTAGTGCTGTTAAGAAAATGTTCCGGTTATTGTTATGTCAAAGAGGCAAAGAGTGCCAAGTCTGTAAGAACAGAAATGTGGTTCAATGAAGTATTTAAAGTATGAAGGCCAAGATTTATTGTTAGACTCCTAAGGATATGAATAAATTGAGAGGCGGAAAAACAAAAAGACTCTGATTCGAAACTAGAATGTGATCCCTTGTCCAGATTAGATTGGTGGGACAAGTATGAACGTTAAACAGATTCAAAGTTTTTGCTATCTGAATAGAAAAAAAAAGGGAATGATGATGGAAGGTTCTGATATGTTTTCTTAGTGTTTCCTTGAAGGAATTTAGGGAATTCCTGTGCAGAGGAGAAAGTTGATGAGAGAATTTAAGTAGTGAGTTCACAGTTGCAGAACATTATTTCAGCTGAGGATGTAAAACTCCATTACAAGTTGGAAGGTAAGAAGTTTGAACCTAAGAAAGAATACAGAATCACAGAATATCTCAAGTTTTAAGGGACCTATAAGGATCATCAGGTCCAACTCTGCCCCTCTCAGGACCATATAGAACTAAACCATATAACCAAGAGCATTGTCCAGACAATCCTTAGACACCTGACAGATTTGGTGCCATGACTAGAGGGGCCTCTTGGAGTGACCAACCCCACTCTCAGTGAAGAAACTTTTCCTCATGTGAAACCTGAACTTCCCCAGTGCAACTTCATTCCACTTCCTTGTGTCCTGCCACTGGTCATCAGGGAGAGTAGATCAGCACCTCCCCTTCTCTGGCCCCCATGAGGAAAGTGTACCTTGGTACCAAATTCCCCCTCAGCCTTCTCTTCTCCAAGCTGAGCAAGCCAACTGACCTCAAATGGCCCTCCTAAGTCTTGCCCTCAAAGGGTTTCACCATCTGGATCACCCTTCTCTGGACACACTTAAACAATCTGATGTCATTCTTATACTGTGGCACCCACACCTGCCCTAAGCACTGGAGGTGAGGCCACCCCAGGCCAAAGCAGGGGGGACAATCCCCTCCCTTGCCCAGCTGGCCGTGCTGTCTCTGATGCCCCCAGGACACGCTTGGCCCTCCTGGCTGCCAGGGCACCACTGGCTCATGTTCAGCTTGCCATAAAATGGTTGGAATGACTTATACATGTGAAGGATCCATTTTTCCTTCTGTTTGAGATAAATACTCTCAAAAAGTTTAGGAAAAAGGAGTTCAAGACTCTCAGCAAGTGTCACACATGATGATTGATGCAATCTAGGGAAATAAAGTGCTTTTCAGATAAAATTAGAATACATCTCAGGCAAGTTGTTTTGTTTTCCTTTGAGTTAAGGTGTAGAGTAGTGGTTTAACTGGAAATGGAAAGAAATAAAATACAGGAGAAATAGAATAAAGAGACAATTAGGATTGCTTAGATCAAATCTCAGAAGCACAAATGCTCTGGAAATAGGTGCCGTATTTCATAGGTGCCAGGAATCCTCTGACATGTCTGTTGGTAGCCCAGCATAATGGAGAAGCAGGAACTCTTGGAAAATCTTGTAGGACTTGTGGATCCATATCATATGTCTGCTTGGAAATAGTCCACTCGTTTTCAATGTTCCATGCAATCACAGGGTTTGCAATCTTTCTTCCAAAGTATGTAATTTATACCCTGCTCTTTTTTTGTCTGGTGCCTGCAACTTTTCAGTTAGATATGTAAATATACAGAATTGTCAAATCATGTAATTACTGAGGCTGGAAAGGATGCCTGGATATCATGTAGTCCAACCCTTACCCTCAGAGCAAGGTTTCATTAATGCAGTTGTGCTTTGAGTCCATTAGTGTTCTGAGTACCCACAGACTCCACAACTTCTAAGCAATCTCTTCCACTGTTCTGTCCCCTCTTCAATGAAAAAAGTCATTAATGAAGATTTAAACATCGTTACTCTTGGGCTGCTTCTTAAGTGGCTGTGCCTCAGCTGGACTTTTTGCCACTGGTTGAAATCTTTTTAGCTGGGAATTTCAGCCAGTTTTCAGTACATTTCGCTAGTTTGCACTTCATTAAAATTTTACATGGGACAGGTTCAAAAGCCTTTCCAGCTTTTTTTCAGCACTGGACCTGTCCTTAGATGCTATTTTGAAGACCAAAAGAACTTTAGGTACATTTGTCCATTTCATCTTGTCCAGATTACTATTTTTTGGTAGGTTAGCTTAGAACATAATGAGAAGATAATAATGAGCAAAGATCCTCACATCCCAGTTGAGGCACTGATGAGTCTGAGCCTGTTTCCTATTTTGTGAAACAAACTGGTTTGCATGGGCCCTGTCAACTCAGTGCTGTAATCCTTTTGTTTGCTTTGTGGATTACAGTAATCAAATGTGCTTCTGACAAAATATATGTCTCTGAAAAAAAAATAGCTTCACCTGTATTACTTATTTACATGAATCTATACTACCCCTTTTGCAAAGCTGCAGTTTTTCCAAGAATAATTTTAAAGGGAGACTGGTAATTATCTTATTACCTTACATACAGTAATGTTTGTTTTTCACACATAATGAACTTTCAGAGCCAAGTGCAAATGTAGCTGATGTTGTGCTTGTATGGCTGTTCTAAACTTGCTGCTGGCATTTTTGTGCTATCACCCCTGTGCTGCCACAGATGGAGTGACGCACTTCACCTGCAAGAGAGAAATAGCAATATCTTTACTGATGTAAAACAGGGATTTAACAAAGTTTGGTGGTAAATGCATCAGCAGTTTAACAGTATTTGATGGCAAAGTATACTTGACTGTTTACAGCACAGAGCGTGGGGTCAGACAAAACTGTCCAGGACAACATCCTGTTGAGTCATAAGGATCAGAAAGGACTCCCCTGTGTTCTAAATTTTCTGATTGGAGTTTAGTTGTGACTGGATCCAGACTTAGTCCCAGACTTGGTCAGCACTTTATGGCTAAAGGATTGTATGTGCACAATCAATATTTTACGTCATTTAGGTAAGATTTCAAAGTTTAGCATGCTACTCATCACTTACCAAAAATCTTCTAAGGCAAGGAATCTCTCAGCCTCAAGGAATAACGTGGAGAGTTGTCCATGGTGAAGGGGAGCACCTGGCTCACAGCCCCTTCTGTGCAGAAGAGCTGAATAAGCCTCAGGCTGTCCACTATTTATGGAGTAAGATGATTGACTTATGGTCATATTTGCACAGCAGCCGTGTTTCGTTTGGCGCATGCTCAACTAGCCCTCTGCTGTTGAACAAGAATCATGGCCCTTAGGTGTCAAGCAAGATTTATGGCCCTTAACTATTGTGTTGATATCTGAGAGCCAGATGTAGCTGTCACAACCACTCCGGGTGGCTGTTGCACAGGCAGAAAACAGCAGGGGTTGGAGCACATCACCACAGCTGCCAATGGTGAAACAAAATGTTCTGAGTACAATCAGGTAATCAGAAGTTAGGACATTTCCTTTTGTTGCCCATAAAGTAGCTGAGAGGTCTTTTCTTCTGCTGTGCAGGATTTGAAAATATTTTGGAAGGACTATTGGAATAATTTTTTCTGTCCTATTGTAATAGGATTCTGACTTTGTCATATAAAGGTCATTTCCCCTTTTTAATGCCATAGCGAGTGTTTTGAAAAAGTAATTTGTCAGTAGTCCTTAGTAGCTCATTTCAGTCAGCAGCTGGTTTAGACTTTATAACTTTGTTCCACACTAAACTGTCCTTTCATTTTTGGAAAAGAGAGTTGTGGCTCACTGCTCAGTTATTCTGTCTGAAATTGAGAGTTCTTTCAAAAGTCAAAAATTAAATTAACACAAGACTCTGTGTAGAATTACATATGAATGGGGGGGAAACAATCAGTTACATTCTCAGCCTGCTCTAATGTGAGCAGGCCCTTTCTAAAAAGTGTGATAATAGAATTTGTCTGTGCATATTATGGGGTAGATTGATGTAAGGCTTACTGTGTAGGGACTTATCTAATCCAGTTGTTTTATGATGTGAACCAGGAAGGAACCCAGTTTACTTAAAGATTTTACTTTGGATAATCACACATAGGATGATTTATTTTAAAGTAGTACTACATATTTGTCATGCTTTTGCATGGAAAAGGCTTTCTGTTTATTTCAAACATCTGTTTAATTTTTCTCTATGTTGAAGGATTTTCTCAATTGGCAATTGGGGAGGGTATTGTTTTGGAGTTTTTTAGTATAAATACAGAGGTGACAGCCTTTTACACATTGCGCTATAGAAGGATTGCAGAGAAATATTGATTAAACTTTCACTCACAAGCATATTTTGCTTTCCATTGTTTAGTGATCTCTAGGTACATTAAAATTATACACATAACAGGGAGGAAATTCTGGGGATACAAAAAGATTCTTGCTGCTATTTTTTCAGCTGGTGCTACTCAGTAAAGGAAAATTCTCTTTTAAAATGTTACTTTTTTCTTGTTCAGGCTAGGGCAGTGTTTGCATTTACACAGTAGTTCTTTAGGTGTTGTTTGTGGGGTTTTGCAGACTGATTTTTCCCCGTTTTTTTAAATTGCTTTGATATTGTGATATCTAGTATTTTTTTTTGCAGTCCCACCTACTAGAAACCAGATTATTGCGAAATTATCAAATAATGTGAGCACCATGTCTGACTTTTTAAAATGCTTTTAAAAGCTGACTTGCATCCTTGGGAAGAAGTACCTTTCCATGTTGAATTTATGTGATTTTTCTTTAACATAGAAATGCTGCTAGTTCAGAACTGTTTTGGATGCTGCTGCTGTGCCAAAATACCATGACAGCAAAAATGTGCTTAGGAATTCAGAACATAACATACTACTTTTTTTATCAGCGTGCTGTCTTCCTGAAACTTACACACTGTACTTTTAGAGAAAAATGAAATGTTATTTTCCTAATTTCACCAGTTGATAATTTACTGTGCTGTAATTTATTGCATAAAGTGGTAGTAGTAGTAGTAGTTGTTGTTGTTGTTGTTGTGGTAGTGAGATACTACTCATCCTCTTGATGGTCCAGAGATTACTTCCAGGGCAGCTGGTTTTCACCAAGAATGTGCATTAAGATTAAGTTGATCAGTCACCTTGACCTCTCTTTGCCTTTTAGATGTGTGTTCATTTTAATGTCAAGGTTAGCACAGGGTGCTGTGGCTTGGCAGCCCCTCAGTGGCATGGGTTTTCAGGGCACTGCTGCAGTTTGAGTGAGAAGCCCAGGTGCTGCGCTGAGGGCCGCCAAGCAGACTGCCCTGCTGGTGGCCTTTCCTGAGGGACAGCAGGACCAGGACACATACTGGATGTTGTCATGTTGCCCTCCCACTGCAGGTGACCTTTGCTGTTCCAGAACTCACCTCTTGTCTGTTTCTCCTGTTTTCGTGTAGGTGCTGGGATGGCTGGAGAAGGTCGTGATTTGCAGTCAAGCTGAGGGAGGCGTGAAGCATTGTCCATCCCCTGCTGACATTTGAGGTAGTGTAACACTTCTTATCTTATCTGCAAGTGACTTTATTACCAGTGTTGGCTAAGCAGATTGATCAATAGTATCCCTTAATGCCCTACAGGTAATCCACACACATCCTAGGATTCTTTCCTGCAGGAGGTGATAATTGCAGTATGCATTATGCAAAATTCTGATTGAGATCTAATTGTCATATTTTAATACGCAAAACAATAGAGATTTATGAATAAAGGCTGTCAGTTTCAGTCCTGATTAAGTTGATGACTTCAAGCCCTTCTGTCAACCTCTAGTAGCCAGCATTTGAGACAGAGGGCTAGGTGACTCTTAAAAGTGGTTAAAGGCAATTTTTCCTTGTCAGAGAAAAATTATGCTGTATTTTAACAAGCCATTTTGCACGTAGGGTGTTATTTAGGGTATTAATTGCCTGACTTTAAATGCATGCTATTGAAACAAATAGAGAAAAACAAAAGTCTGTATTTTCGGAGTGAAGGAGAATGTGAAAATGCCTACCAGAACATTGTAGATAACAATGATAAGTCCTTGTTTAAATGACACTTATAAGTGTCATTGAGTTTGAATGTACATATTGGTTATAATTCATGTCTAATTCATTGGTTCTTTCATGTATTACTGAAAGCCTTATCAGAATACAGTGGGGTAAATATGAATCGAACATCACAGAAATATGCAGTTGTGTAAGGGATTCAGACCTGTAATTGCTCATGGTGTGAAGCTGAAAAGCTGTTACCTGGTGTTAAATTGCTGTATGAGACTTTACAGCTGCTATCTGTGTACTGTAGCACTTTTATGAGACTTGAACTGGTTATTCCTGTCTAAGTGTACACAGTTGTACTGTCATTAAATAGAAGATAAATTCTAGATACTTCTAGCTTTGGTTACAATAACAGTAGGTAAAACTTGCTATCCTGTGTCTGTATTCTTAAAGTTTCTGAAACCAGATGGTAGAACTCTAGAGTCATTCATTCCACCGTGTATCTCTGCTTGGTATATTTATCTATACTAATTTCACCAAGAAAATTAGAAGGTCAGAATCATGAAAAGTTACTTGTAAAAATGCTTGTAAAGTATGCATAAATTAGTCGTTAGTGATGTCCTTAACCAAGCCTTCTTTGTTGTGGTTACCATGCCTTTTCGTACAGAATTCAGCACACCTGGAAAACAGTTTATGAATGACTTCTCCTATTTTATAGCTGAAACATGGCCAAACAACCATACAGAAGACTGTTTCTGTGCTCTGTTTCCCTGGCTTTCTGTGCCCAGGGAGCCATTTGATCCTTGGCTAAACTGCTCATTCCTGATTCCTCTGCAAGCAGCCTAGGACTGAAAGGACATAGCTTGGACACGGGGTCTGGCCTTGCTTCTGAGCTCCTCCACAGACTCACTTGGGTTCTGTCACCCTCTGTAACCTTGCTGTGTTTCTGTTTCTACAAACTTCCTGTTTGTAAACAAAGGCTCGTAATGAACTTTCAGAAGGGAGTAAAAGATCCCAGTCCTGAGGAAATGCTGTTATTTGCACAGTGCTTGTCATATTTGATGTGATGTTGATATGGTGTTACCAGGGGAGAATTTAAACCTTTTGCATTTAAATGTGACTTAATAAAAAACTTGTGGTTTTTATTCTTTTAACTATATGAATCTAGTCACCTGCTATCAAGTGTGATTACTGAAGAAAAACTTGTGTGCAGCAAGTGAACTGAAAATAACGACTGATTTATGTCAGGGCAATTCAGAGCTCTGTCTGCTGTGATATTCCACAGTTTCAATAATGTTGGGAAAAATATAGACTATGAGGAAATGATTTATTGAATATTGCTGTACAATTTGTGCTGAACCTAAGAGCAGTCAGTGTCATCATGCTTATGTGAACATGGCTGCTTTCACAAGATTGGTGTGATTGGTAAGTGTCATACATATTTTAGGAGCAGATGGTATCATTGCTAATGACTTCTTAAAAGAAAAGATCAATTTTTTTATGTATAAATTGTATAATTTTTTATTTTACATTTTTTTAAAGTTTTTCTTATGATAGAAGCATTTAATCTCTCCAGAAATACAGCTTCCTATGATATTAAATTTATTCAGTACAAGAACTACAAAAAGAAACAGTCCCACTGTTTCCCTTCCATGCTGACACTTCCCACATGACCATGTGGGTGAGGCTGCCATTCAGAGCCCAGGGCTGAGTGATGTGAGGGTGGTTAGTGGTGTCCTGATTAGAGGGAGAGCCAGTTCCTTAGACTTTGGCTGACAGGCATCTGTGCAAGCAGCCTTGCTCCCTCCTTCAGTATAAAAACATGTACCAAGAAAGGCTGCTGGTCAGACTTCAGAGGAGCTGGATAATGTCCTAGATGAGAAGAGCCCCCAGCAAGGCTTTACGAAACTCCCTCCAATGTCCTGCTATTTAGTCTGCTCCTTTTTTTGAGCCATATGTCTGAGATCTAGCTTGGCATGGGATTTATATATGTGAATAGACAGCACAGTGTGTTTGTGTCTGAGAAATACTTAGAGTGGTAGTGGGTCAAGGCCCAGGCTCTGGTACTTTGTGAATTTTGTCTGTAAATATCTATTTCCTCATGGTCCTGTGTAAAATAACAGTAACAGCAATGGAAAAAATGTGAATGCAGTACTGGGATTTAATGCACAGTTGAGTGTGCTCCAAAGTTTCACTTTTTTAATGAGTTGATATTGTGATGGAGTTCCTGCAGAGAAGGAAGTCATAAAATCAGTGGAGGCAGACATGCTGTCCATTGGCCAGCCAGCCAGCTTTGCACTGGGCAGCTCTGTTGTTTGTAGCACCTGTTTGTTGCATAGTATCCCATCTTGAGCTGATCAGTACAAAGTTCATGTGTTTTATGTGTCTAAAATCAAAGGTTGCAATGCTGAACTATGATTGCCTCTGTCTCTGATATTTGAAAAGTGATATATGTAGTATGATAGGCTTATATCTGCTGCATTGGTTTTACCACTGCTAAAGAGCACAGTTCATTCCTATTGTTTGTGAAAGAGCTATACACTTATTAAGAAGGTTTTTCTAATTGCTCGAGTGTTTTAGATGAGTTTCTCTCTCAATTGCAATTCTTTCTGTCTTAATGCAAACTGTCAGTTTGTTGGGTTTGGGTTTGGTATTTTTTTAATCCACTACAGCTTTATTTTGTGCTGTTGAGATGGCAGGCAGTGTATCCACAAGACTCTAGTATTCCAGGGTAAGTAAGGAGGGGTTGCAGTCCATGCATTACTCTGCTGCTAGGCTGTGGTGTAAATGCAGGCAAGCTGTTCCTCTTCCTAGAGTGTCCCTTTCCCTGTCTGTTAAATGGATAATGCCACTGACTCCTGCTGCAGACTGCTTCAGGATTTGCTGATGGAAAATATTATCTGGCATCATTAAAATACCTCTTTAGAAATAGATCCCTCAAATTGCCTTTAAAATTAACATGGTTGTTTCTGTGGCTTATGTTTCAGACACTTCTTAATTACTTCATTGGTAAAGTTTTCTTACAGGAAATGATGGGCACTGGGACAAAGCTCTGTCAGTTTCCAATGCACATTTCTAACTACAGCTGGTATTTCTCTTTGTCTCCATTGCAGACAAAGCCATCATTGTAGTGCTATGATAACTGCAGGTGCCCATGCAGATTTACCAGGAGATAAACTCTGTAAACTAGTAACTGTTCAGTAGGGCATTAACTCTAGAGATTACCAGGCATATCTGTTTGGATTATTCCCCTTAAAAGGCAGGCTAGCTTCATCCCTCAGTGAACAATCCAAACTTGTCTCCATTGCCTTAATAATCAGTTGCATTTCAGAGCTGTTCTGGATCCCATCACATAGCCTTCTGCCTCTGCAGTGCAGGAAAAAAGGCTTTCCATGAGCCTTCCCGTGCTTCTTGCTCATCAGATCTTTTGTCTTCTAACCCGTGCTCATCTGCCTCACAGGATGGAATCCCCCCTCTCATATATAAATATTCAGGATATATATATATTTATATGTATATATATTTTTTAAAAAAATATATATAGAGAGAGAGGATATAAATAATGAGCTGAGTGCTTGTGAAGGTACACCTTCAGGTTTTGTCAAAACACCAGTATGCCTGTGTGTATGTGTGTGTTAAGTGTGTGCAAGCACGTGGACACAGACTAGACCCCACTTCTGCTGCTTCCTTGAGAAGAATTCTTTCAGGAGCTGTGATAACTAAAACAGCTAAAATAATGCCATGATATGTTACATGGAATTGGAATTGGAAGAAGTTACTTGAAGCCCATGAAAAATCAAGCCATGTGCATAGTTTGTACATTAGATTGGCTTTCAGTAAATTCTGTCAGCAATTATTCAGTCTTCCTATATTTGGAAATGCTAGACACTCTAGCCTTGGAAAAATCTCCAATTAAAAATTAGCAGCATTCCGCCTACAGTTCTTGGCCTAAAAGGTACCATCAACTGCTGTATCATAAAAATGTGTATCAGAAGTGATTGTTTCAGTATAAAGGTTTTAGAGATCCTGTTTGGATGGTATCTAAAAATGCTCACATGCTTTTAAGCTACTTTGGTAAATGTGGGTATAGTTTTTCTCTGTATGTGAGATGCTTCATCAAAATATACTTTAAATTTAAAAGTTGGGTATTTTGTATTCCAGGTCTTACCAGCACAAGTAGAGGCAGAAGTTAACAGAGTTTTAAAGATTTTTATGGAAGGTTTGAACAGAGATCAGCTTTTCTTCACAAGTTATTTCTTACCTCGTGAAAACTTGTTTTGGCAGCACTGCATTTAAAAATGCTGAATGATCTTCTCTTCTTGCTGGTTTCATTCAGTACTACTTTCAACTTGGTGCTGATTTTCACAATTCAGGATCTAGCTCAAAATCTCTCTATATGTCTGTATGAAGTAGTTTAAGCAGTTGTTGAATGCAGTAAGCTACTTTTTGGTAGGTGTCCACCATTTATATGTTCAGACTTGTGTGGACTCAGCACCAAATCAGCAGCAAATAGGGGAGGCAACAATGCTGGTATGATCTTAGAGAGTACACATGGAAAGCCTACCATACTGCTTCTCATTAACACAGAACTTCTTAAATAGATAATTTTGCTTGCAGTTATTGTAAGAAACAATTGCATTGAATAGGTGTACTCATATGATAACTCTGCATCAGTTTAACTGAAATTCAAAGTCCACTTCAGTCTGCATATTACAGATTCAAAATAAATGAATATACATCATATCTTGAACTTACATGAGCTGCAGGACATACAAAACCACACTAAATTAAAATGCACTGATTACTGTTAAACCTTCTGCCAAGAAGATTATTCATTTCCTGCAGACCAACTGATAGTAAATATGTGAGTGCTTGGAGTTCTGAGTGGCCATCCAGCAATGCACTCAGAAATGTTTTGTCTGTCATTTACTGGCTTTCACTTACTGTGCTATTTAAGTTAATGACTTCCTAAATGCCATACAGGCTCTGTTATGTAGCCTTTAATCTGATTAGGAGCATGCAAATAATTTAGTGTGCGATTAAACCATATAATTAATTTGTCCCATGATAATGAACTGCTATGTAATTCCATTAGTCTAGGGTAAATACCAGGCCTTGAACTTAAATTTTACTGCTTCTTGAAGATGTTTTTTTCCTAGAAGAGATGGTTTTTTATACAAATACTATTTAAAATTAAAAGCCTGCTCCCTCTGATTTCCTGAAATTGCTCTTTGAGCAAAAATGACTGGCTGTTACCAAACCGTTCCAAAATGACGAAACTCCTGGTGTTCTCCAGTGAAACAGAATTGAGTTGTAGCCGAGCATTTTTGAACAAAGCATCCTCAATTTCTTCCAATCACCGTGAACTCAAAGCTGCCTTACAGACTTCAAAGAGCAGTTTAAGGAAATCAGAGGGAGCAGGGTTTTCATGTTACAGAAAAGCTGCAAGAGATCAGATATGGATTTATTTACGATGTGTGCTAAAATCTAACTGACTATATTTTCCCAAGTACCAGGTAGTATGTTTTTTGAGTGATAACTAGGACACAGGAGAAACCTTGCAGAGATTATGCTGACTGAACAGTGGAACTGACATGCTGTGTAGTGACAATCCAACAACACATATAAGATGGTTATTTATTATCAAGCATAAAATTAATCCTGTTTGTTTTCTCTCATGTTCCAGCCTAAACTCCCAGTGGTGTCATACAGGTTGCTTTGCACCATGATTCCTGTGCTTCATTATTTTTTCCTAATTTCTGTGAGGTGCTGAGCTCTCTCACAGTGCTAGGAGAATTACTTAGCCGTGTTCTTGTGTTAAATATATAATCTTGCCGGCTTGAAATCAGATGGTTTTTACTGCTTTGCTGGATTGGGTCCACACTGCTGCAGAGTTGACAGGGTTTGAACTTCCATACTGGCAAGACACTGAAGAGCTTTTGCTTTGTGGTTTGGGATTTTTTCCACACTTGCACAAAATTTTTTTACAGAGCTGGAAATACCATTTAATCTCTTTATGTAAAGTGTGAATAATTATCTCAGTGAAATGTTTTTGAGTAAAACCACATCTTTTTAGTACAGAATACTAGGGGTATTGGTTCTAGATACAGACTTTGATATTTCTCTTTGCTTTCTTGACATGATATTGGACATTAAATGGATGCATTATATTTCTTCAAACAGACTGGAATATGCGTTTGCTTATATAAAGAAATTTGAGCACTTTTCTTTGCAATTCATTGTACAAATAACAAAGTAAAGAGCAGAATTTTGTCTTTTGGACTTCTATCTAAATACTAATAATAACAAAAAATTAAAATTATAAAACACCCCAACCAACCAAAACCAAACCAAACAAACAAACGAGAAGGAGGAGTCTTGGAAGAAACAGTACTATGGTTGAGAAAGTGTTTCTAGCTTGAAAAAATTACCATGCTCATAAATAGACCTGCATCTTCCTTAATGATACAATTATATGTAAAGCTGAGCATCTGCTCAGCAATTCACATCTGCATGTTATGCAGCTAAATGTTTGCACTTTCATCTGAGATGCATCTGTCTCACTGCTTTGATCTGTTTTGGGGGCTGAAAGGCAAACAGAGCAATTAAGTATTTTCCAAGTTCAAATTTTTTCTGTCTGTGTAGTAGATAGAAATTGAAGACTATAATTGCTATCCTCTTTTAGGATTTTTTTTCTAATAGAGAGATCTACTAATCTTAGAGCTGAGATCCTCCTTCTGTGTACCTAGTCCATTGGGTTACTGCTGTCAAAGTACAGCACATTTTATTGTAAATAAAGAAGTGGTACATCATGTGCCACAGCTATCCTTGGACTTCTTAGCCAGGTTTTTGGAGAATGACTTTAAACAGCTTTCAGTGCAACTCCAGAGCAATGTCCAAATGTGGATTCACTGAAGGGCTCCTTAGCCACATCAAAGAACTGATAATCATTTGGCCTGTTACAAGTTTAAATCAGAATAATTTAACGGACACATCAATCCATGGGAAAAAGAAACCAACTAAAACCACTAAAAGTGTCTCTTAAAATAGAGAGAGAAATAAACTGGGTGTTGAAATTAAAATTTCATATACTCTCTATTCCAAAATTAGAAGTTTGTGTAGGAAAATTTTTTTTTTTTTAAACCCAATGTGAGAAATAAATTCAATATTGCAATTTTAACACTTGAAATTACTATAAATTATTTAGCTGACATAAAGACCTAATTCATAATATAAAGTTGCCTCGGTTCCATAGGTTTAGTTTGTATTTATAGTGTACTTTTTCATAGTCCTCAAATTTGCATAAAGTCATGCACAGTAAGTGCAACTCTCTGTTTCTTTTGTTGTTAAGGTTCTGATTTTTTTTTTAGGTGAAATGTGCCCTTTACGAGGTTTTTGGTAGGTTAGTTTTCTAATTTGTAGTACGTAATACCACATTCTGTGGTATCATTCCTTTTTATATCATTCTTTTTATATTCAGGATAACAGTACACAATAGGTGAACGGTGTGTTACTTATATCAGCTGAGACAATTTGTTATTTCTGTTTCTTACTGTGTCTGAGTATAGAGCCCTGACAAGGGCTCTATGAAAACAGGCACTCATCCAAGGGCTGGTGATGAGTTAATCAAGCCATAATATCAGCAAGCAAGAGAAGAAGGCTTTAAGTCCATTGCAGGTTTAGATTGTGTTGATCTGAAGGGCTAAAACTAATTTCAGTTGCAGCATGACTCCATCCTGTTGGCACTCAAGGGGTATGAGGGTATGCAGGCAAAGTGATTTCAGCTATGCATGATCAGCCAAAGTGATGTGAATGTTTTTAGGCAAGCACAGAAAGATTACTCCTTGGTGTCTCTGGTCATGCCCTGAAATAACTTTTAAGAAATGTCCACACTGTTAGTGGACACACAAGTTATTTTCACACTGTGAAAAATAAAGGCCTTCCACCCAGAAAAATTCTGCACAAGTACATGCACACATATTTGGTAGTTGCAATAAAGAAGATTCAAGACAGATCTGGAGAGCCTGGAATTATATTCCCTTCTCAGCACTTGTTCTTACCAGGTGGATCTGCGGGTGTGTATTCACATGCATGGCACTCTCTTGTGCTCTTGCCTCTTTGTGATCTAATTGAATGATGAAACAGCAGTGTACAGAAAACTCTTCAGATTAATCCTTCACCCAGTAATTTTGTGGTTTGGTTTGCAGCAGAGAGGCTACCCTTTGTTTTGTACTAGCTGCTGAGTTGCTTGCTGTGGCAAGCAATGCTAAACTGGAAGAGGTTCCTGGGGGAAAAACTCTCCCATTCAGGGTACCCTGAGTTAATGGTGGTGGCAGAAGCAGAAGTGCCGTAATAGGTGCAGTTCAATGTCCTTGTCCTTCTCCTTCCTTCTGGTCCTTTCAGGTTCAGAAACTATGTAAAGGTCAGGGTCTCACTTCAAACAAGTTTTGTTTATAAGCAAGACTCCTTCTGGTTAACTTTGAGTGCCAGCATTTTTACCTAACCAGAGCAAATGCAAACAACTCAGTGTGTTGTGACTAAATTGTTTCATTTCTCAGGGAGCTTCTTACCCCAGTTTCGCCTGTTTATGCTGACTCTGTTCATGTCCCACTGGAGAGATGTTGTGTTTAAATTCACTTGTGATTGACCTTACTCCAACATTGCTATAGAAAGGGGCCAAGATTTTTTTTTTCTCCTTTTTATAACTCCTGGCTCCCTTTCTGTACTGAAGTAATTAGCCTGAGCTGACCTCTAGCCAAATGTTTCTGTGGTCAAGTTTCAGCTGGCTTGAGGACAGTCAGCTGCTGTAACTTTTTTTTCCTGATTTTAACTTTGTTCATTCTTACAAACTGCTGGAGTTGGGTAAGACATAGAATATTATTCTTTAGAATATTGTATGTTACAGACAGTTGAAGCTTGGTTTTTTGGTGTTGTTTTTTTTTTTTCTGTTGAATAAGAGGCACTTTATTAGTGCCATTTGTCTTTCATAGGCACATAGGGTAGGTGTTGGGAGGTAGATACTACTGGATTGTAAAAGGTCAGTTTTGTCCTAATGCCTGCAGAGAAGCTGTCTCTTGCTAGGTTAGCACTGAAGCCTCTGGATGATACTGTTCCTACTGACAGCAAGCTCACAAGAATGTCTTAAAGGAAGGGCAGTGGCTCGTTATGGAACAGATCTTTGAGAACTTTCTGCAAGGCAGTAGTTGTCTGATGCAGGTGGCACTTCAGAAGACCCTTCTCTCAGAATTTTTATTCTGTACCACCAAAAGTGGTATCATAATGGGGCAGCTCCTGTTTCCACCAGATTTTCTCCCATGAGACTAGAGCCATGGCAGTGTAGCTCTCACTTAATCTCAAATACTGCTAGGAGGGGCCGTCATAACTACAGCCCAGCCGAGCTTTTGGTGTTTGTGCTGGATGCAGAGGTCACGTCCCTGGTGCTCCACATCCCATGCAGAGCTCCATTTGCCTGGGTGAGGCCTTGAGTACAAGCCCTGTCCCAAGGGCTCTGGGTTGAAGCTCCAAGGAGATAGCACAACTTGGCCTTTTACAGAGGCTCTTGCACAAAGGGTGGAGCATGATGCATCCATATTTTCAGATGAGAACAGTTACTGGTTTTGAGCTCAGTCCTGTCCATATTGGGTATGTTCAGAGTGTACCAGTTGGATATTTTTCACAGACAGAACTTGTGCGAATGGATAGCTCAGTGGGATATCCCATGTGATTTTAGGCAGAGCCAAGACAATGTTTTGTCTTGCTGAGATTCTGGCATTTGTGAGAGTCCACTGAAGAAGCATAATTTGTTTCTATACTGTGTTTTACTAGCAAAAGGGCAGGGGATGAAGCGGCAATTTTGTTAATCTCTGAGATTTAGGAATGCAGATTAATCTTGTGCCCTATTTCAGAGAGCTGGTTGTTTTAGTCAAGGTCTGTGGCTGAGCAGGGAGTTTCCCAATAATTGTAGAATTGCTCTTAAACAGGTAATAGCTGCTGGAGGGTGGCTGTGCCCTCTTCTCCACCCTGACTCCTCATTCCCCTGCCTGTGCTGCCCTGGCTCTGATCCTGGGCTGTGTCTTTGGAGGGTCCTGATAAAACCAGTCTGCAAACAGGTACACTACAATGAATGTTTATGGATTCATTTTAACCGGAACAGTCTCCTGATGGAGTTCACTGTGTTGCAGGTATGTAAACAAGTCTGCCACTGCAAGAGGGAACAGCAGTACTGGAAGTGGATTGTTTTCCTCTGCAATAACAAGACCTCACTGAAGTGCAGTGTGTTTGTTGACCTCTGTAATGTGTTTCCAGGCTCCTGGGTTCCTGCTTCAGCTGTCAAACCACTCTTCTTGGAAGGAAGCCGAGATGGCCACCAGTCAGGTGTGCAGGGATGGAAGGGATAGTCATGATGTGACAGCTGTGTGTGGGGACCTACCCTGCTCCCACCAGAGCTGTTTGGTGTGGTTATGAAAAATGAAACAGTGAATGATGGATTCTGATCACATTTGTTCTCACAGGACTCCTGTGAGGGTTTGGCCTTCTCTTGTGGCTGGTACTAGGCGGGAAGAAGTAGAAAGGATTGGAAAAGAGTGATTGGATGATTAGCAGAGGCTGGTGGATGTGGGAGAACAGGGAAGTGTGAATAGGAAGGCAGCACGGGATGCCTGGGTACTGGGAAAGGGCAGTTGTAAATAGAGTAACGTGCTCAGGCCTGTGAAAGAGAAAACTTTAGGGAGAAAGTGGAAGAGCTGAGGGGGATAATAGACTGATGGGGTAGAAGCTGTGTAAGAGGAGAGGATTTGACAAAGACAGAGGCACATTTTTGTAGTAGATTTATTAATAACAGATAATAAGAATCCTTTAAACAAGAGTACAGATGAAGCAGGGGGGGCAGTTGAGCTACCTGAAAATGTAGCTGATCTTGGATGAACCTTGTACTGTGACAGTATATCTCCTCTTCTGAGAATTAGGAGGACTGTTGGCCTGTGATTTGCATTATTAGCTTTGTCCCAGGTCTGTGGATTCCAACAGCTGCAGTTGTCACTTCTCCTTGTCCTGCTCCCCAAGTTGTCTCACTCCCACACTGCCCCAAATCCTCACTAAAGCACCTCTCTTCCTTTCCTCCCTTCTTCCTTTCTTCCTTTCTTTCTTCCTCCCTCCCTCCCTCCATCCCTCCCTCCATCCCCCCCTTTGGAGTGACCTTTGTTCACTTGGTGAGAGAAAAGTCCTGCTGGTGCCGGGCCAGTCCAAAGAGTTCCTACAGCTCCTCTCTTCATATAGCAGTCCCATGCACTCTCAGGCTGGCCCAAGCTTGTCTGGGTGATACTGCTGGGCATCCTTGTCGTGATGTATGTGCTGTGGGGAGCATTTCTGGGCTTGCCTGTGCAGGTCTGACTTAGGTTCTGCTAGTCTAGAGCAGTTTGAGTAAATGCCACTTATATTGAGCCTGAAACCTGAGAATTATTGGGCAATTTAAGGTGGATGTGAGAAAATACCTTCTGATTTTTAAGTTTTGTACTGAACAGCATGGATGAGAAATCTGGAGTTGATAATAGTTTTGGTTTTTGAATTATTCTGTTTACTTAGTATAAGAAAATTCAGGGAATTACCTTTTAAATTCAGCATTACTATAGCTTTACATTCTCTGCATTCTTGTGTTTTATGGTCTATAACCTCATTCAAACTTGGATAACTGTACTAAGAGACTGACTAGGTTTTGACACCTAGATTTGATAAAATGAATTGTTACTTGATAACACCCACTTAGAGATTGTTACTCATCACTTGGCTTAGTTGTTTATACACTTGTGATTTAATCTCCTGTTAGATAAGGAAAGAAGATCTCTAAATGAAAACAGTCCAGTGTAGAATCAAGGTCTGTCATACCAATTTGCAGTCAGATGTGGAAGTGGAGATATTCTCTCTCTGCTGCCTCTCTGAGTGAGGTGTCTATGTATCATGCTAGTTTGGTGTCACAGAACAAAAAAATGCTGCCTGATTTGTTTCCACATCCATGCTTATTTTAGCTTGTGTGTTGTAGCTTTAGTTTTAGGGGTCTCCATGGCTATAAATGGTCAGGTCATAATCCATGGTGTGGATGCTTTCCCCATACTTTCTATGGGGTTTTTGGGAGCAAGGTACCATTTTGTGCAAAAGTCTGCACTGTCTGCAAGTCCAGCATGGAGCAGCTGCTGCCATTCACTGTTGTTACCAGATGCTGGTGATTATGGCAGGAGCAAAGCAGCGCCTCAAAACAAGATTGTGCAACGGGGTTGTACGATATGTGCCACAAGTGAATTAGGAAACACGAGGAGTGTGCTTTTTTGGAGAAGTTGTAAAGGCTTGCTGGTTTATGCTAGGATTGTGTTTACATTCTTGGAAGTTTTAAAGTAATTTGCAGATGCAGTCTATCAATTGACAATATTTGATTTTTCCTCCCTGTATTTAATGGACTAGAGACACATAAGCTACTTCTCTTGTAAATACAGTATTTACTGTCTGTTTTAGACTGCGAGATGATGTATTACTTTATGAGGCAATAAACAATAAACTAAATGTACTACTGGTGTAAATCCAATCAAAGATTCAATAAAACTAGATAATAGCTTAAATGTTGTATCGTATTAGTAATATTTGCTTGCAAAAAAACTCTCTTACTGTCTTTTGTTATTACAGAGTTAGAAGTATGGATCTTTGGCATCTGCTGTTTACTTTGGCACTGATCTGTGCAAATGACTCACTTTCTGCAAGTGATGGTAAGTTTATGATGCCTTTCCATGCCTTTGTGTGTGTAGATATATATATGTAGCTTTATATAAACAGTATTTTTATGTTGAATTTTTGATGACAGTGCGACTTTCTTGATTGCAATAACCCAGGTACCTAATGTGACAAATGCATCAGTTAATCTTTTTGTACATATAGTGGATGAGGTTGGGACATGTTGCAGAATGAAGGTGAATTTCATAGACAGTTTTTGATGTGTAAGCAAGATGTATCAACATTAGTGTTAGACATCTGGATTTTATTTGCGTGGGTATTGAAGTCATGAAAGAATTGTATGGAGTTAATTTTTTTAATGTGAGCTAGTGTTTTTTTCCTAAACAAATCTTCTACTATTCATATGAATATGAATATATTCATATTTTAAGTTTAATATATTCATGTCTTAAGTATAGGACTGTTTGGACATACTGAGTAAGCCTTTAAAGACAATCTGCTTTGAATCTCAGGCCAATATGAACAAGTTTCATAAGAAATAAACTTAGTAATTCTTGGGTTGAGATTATGGGATTTCAGAAGAACGTGTACCCTCAACCAGCCAGCTGGGACTGGTGTTTAACTCATTAAACAAAACCCATGAACTCCAATGGGACTTGCATGTTGTGTCAGATTTTTTTCTTTGATCTGCTTGTGCTTGTTGTGATCTAATTATGTAAAGAAGTGCAGTTCAACCTGGTCGGCTCCATGCTGTTCTGGTCTTCAGAACAGACAGCAGTAACAGTTTTCCATAATAACTAATTTTCTGCAGACGTGTCCCTGCTTCTCCCAAAGCTACAGAGCAGCTGCAGCTCTGTAAACAGGTGCCCCTCCTGACTTCCTAATCAAAGTCTGTGTTAGCAGAGCAAGTCAGAAAGGGCAGTTTGTCAAGAAATTATATTAAAAGTGGGATGAAAACAGCTTCCGCAGCAAACTCTAGATAAAGTGATACAATTTTCAATAAAAATTTCTGACATCCCTAAATTTTTTTTTTTTTTTTTTTAGGTCCATACTGTAGTTTTACTGAGTGCAAATTACACATCTATAGACTTGCAAGCCATGTTTCATCAGGCTTTCCAGTGCTACTTTTAGAATATGGTAGTAAGCCAAAAGACTATGACATAGTTGCCTGTAGTCTCAACTGGCTTACATTTTAAAGGTATAACCATAGCTCTTTGTCCTGATACAGTTCTGTATTTTCTTGGAGTTGCATACTTTGAATTTCTACGTATCTTGTATAGGAGAGGCCTACAGGGTGTTACTTTGATGTTAATGGAGGCATTAAGCTGAAATAAGAAATAATTAAAACTCAGGTGATCAGTTCTCAAACAATTCTTCTATAAAGTTCTTCATTCTGTTTATTAACAAACAGGTTTGGACTGAGAAAACACAAGTTTCTGTTTATTTACTTCGATGTGTATGGCTCAAATGCTTGTCCTCTGTGTTACCAGAAAGAGAATCTATAAGACTGCTAGTTAAGGCTTTTTCTTTAATATTTACCACATATAAACATGTACCAGCTTCTATTCATTGCCACCACAGAATGGCCAGTAGAACAAAAATAATGTGTCCTGACTTGATCCTTTCCCCCACCATGTCTGTGTTTTACAGTAGACTCATTCAACAGTCCAAAATAATCCCCAGGGCAATCTACTGGACCAACTGATTTCTCTCTTGAGTTTTAACAGCACATGAGGATTATATGATCCTTGGCAGATGAGCTGTGGTCCAGATGTCCTAACTGCAGTAAAAATCTGTGTTATAAATAAAACTTGACAACAGCATCATCTTTGTGTGACTTTGTCTATGCTGATGAAATAGTAACTTCCATGAGATTACCTTTGGAACAAAAAAATTAAAAATATTTTAGTTGTTTCTATGCTTAAATACAAGACACAGTACTAAATATTTATGTCCTGATTTGTTGTACTATTAAAGATTGTGTGTGTGAAGGGAATCACTTTGTTTAGTGATTGCTAATGACTAAATTGCTTCTAATTCTTTGACACATTCATTCTGAGTTGGGCACATGCTCAATTGAGAATGTCAGAGAAGGAAGTATAAATTGAACAGGGGTATTTGAGATTACAGCATGGAAGAATATCCATTTGCTGTTCTTTTGTGAATTAGGACCGAGTATTAGACAAGGTATCTCTATTACATGTTTGGGGGTTTTCTTTCTCCCATGTGAACTTGCTCGTATGTACAAAAGTCGTCATGAGGATCCAGCCCCACTCAGATCATGAATCCTGACAATCTTACAGTGCTCTGCCCAGCAAAGTCTTGCTGAGACCTTCATATAAACTTAATTAAATGTGCTCTATACTTGTACCATATCTGGTATGTTGCCTGGGGCAGGATCTATGGTGTCATGGCCCCCTAAAATTTTCACGTCAGTAGTTCTATTTCTTTTGGCAGCAGAAGAAATAAAAATTACATATGCTTGGTAGTCTTGTACCAAAGCCCAGTAATGAAGGAGTGTAATATAGACTTGTACATGGGATGCTTTTATGTCTTGAAAATAAACAAAGCTTAAGTTCAGTCTAACAAGAGAGTGCTTGGAGCTGGCTTTGTGCCATGGGATCAGATCCACCCTAGACAGACTGAAATCCCATACAAGTTTCTTTTTGGCAGGATCAAGGGTGTGAGGCCAGCAGTTGGCCAGGCAACTGCTCAACTTTTGAGACCAGATATTGGACATTTACTCACCTATTTGCTGTCTCCAGGCTGAAATCCAGTTTTGCTGGAGGCTTTCTATTGATTTAGCTTGTTTTCATGCTCTCCTCTTGCAAAGAAACTGGCTTCCAGCTCCCTAAACTGAGACCGCAGCTAGCATGGAGTGAGAGGGGTGCCCACTGTCTCTGAGAGAGTGATGCTTGAAGTGACCAAGCGTGTCCAGTGCCCTGGTCTTTGTAATTCAGGGCTGGAGCAGGTCTGGGATTTGCAGCTTTTCACCAGGGTTGCTGACCCATGTGCTGTCCCTGCCCTTGAGCTCCCTGATGTACAATGACAAGGGCAGAACAGAGGCAGTGGCAGAAAGAAAGTAGAGGCCACAATCACAGGAAGGTAATTTCTAATAGGTGCATAATTACCATAGGGTTTTGTCCCTTCAGGATTGGAAAGCACAAGGCCCATTTTCACAGCTGATTAAGACATTTTTGTCAGCAGAATTAGGCTTCTAGGTTGCTTTGAAGATGGGGAATTGTGTGATTTTGACATTTTAGTTTAATTTAATTTATTAAGTACATAAACAAGACAGAGTACTGCCTCATGAGCAGATGTAAATCTGTACAGTATCAATTATAATTCAGGAAAAAAGATAAAAGCTTATATTTGCATACAAATACACAGTTTGTATTTGAGATTTTACATTAATGTAACTGTGATGTTTCAAAACCATATCCAGAATTCACCAAGGTATTTTGGTTTACTATACCTGCTGACATCAGAAGCAGTTGAGGGAAATTGCTTCAGACATAGACTGAAATATGTTTAGGAAGCAAAATGAAAGTTGTGATATTGTTTGCTTGTTCCTTCTCTACAACCGATGAGTGTAAATCAAATCAGGACATAGAGAAATAAACTGGAAATTAGTCCCAGTTAATAAAACAATACATAAGCTCAAGCAGCTCCAAAATTAATTTCTTCCCAGTGAAAAAAGTGGGAAATGTCTTTTACCATATTTTCATGCAAGATCAAAGTTCATTTCAGACGATTACAGCTATGTTAATTCATCTGAAACAGGTTTAGAAAGGCATTCATATTTAGTGATAGCACAAGAAAAATAATTTTGAGTGCACTGGTTTTGTACAAAGACAATTTTAAGAGCAACAAGCCTTAAATTATTGTTCATTTTATCTAATTGGATTTGAAAAATGTATGTATCTTTTTTCATCACAACTTTTAAAATTGTTTTATGAAGCTGCTATTCTCAAATATTCTATTTGCATGACATATTTAAGAAACAGACTTAGTTATTTTCCTTTCTGAAACAAATCCAATCCAATTTTTATTTCCTTCAGGATGTCCTTTTGTTTTACTGGTGTCTGTTGTTGTACTGTGATGCTTTTGTGCATTACATATTGATGATAAACCATCTGTCTATATGTGTGCACTGAGTATTGGTGCCCCAGTTGCAGGACTGGAGATTGAATCCAAAACCCATGTGTGGGACTTCAGTGTCATTAAAGACATGCTTGAGCAGCCAAGACTTCTGTGCAGGGCTCCCAGTGATACCAGAGGTCCTGCAGGACATCTGCATCTTCCTGGGGTAGTCAGAAGCTTACCGAGCTCTATTAAAAACCTTAAGGCCAGGTATCTGATACATAATTACCATCTCTTTTCAGGCAATTAAATCAACTCTATTGGCTACTCTGTTCCAGCACCTGTTTTGACTAACTCTGTATTGACAATTGGGAGCTTGGACACGTAAGGATAAGGTTCATCACAGGGATAACCTTTAGGTACTCAAAAATTCTGCATAAAGCTTGCAGATAGCACGCATGTGCCTTTTAAACAGAAACTGGAAGGCAGGTAGAGTATCCTGGGCAGTCAGAGATAGCTACAGATGTTCAGGCAACTGGATTTTACCTTATGTGGCATAAAGGGAGCTAACCTTAGGTGTCTTTGTTTTGAACTGAGCCTCATCTTTACACCTGCCTCCTTTCAATGTGCATAATTCTGCTTGCTTTCTTCTGGGCAGTGTAATACCTGCTCATCCACACACTGTAGGTTTTCTGCTGCTGCCAGGGTGAGGGATCTTCTCACTGTATTGACAGGAAAGCACTTGAGGTCTTGCTGTCACCATGAAGCTTAGTATGAGACGCATATTGTCGAAAGACTTTTGTGGCACATGAAGGAATTATTAGAGTTAGAATAAGCAAAAAGGTGCCTTTGAATGGCAGCATATTCTCTTCTAGGACAAGGAAATTCGTCCATCAGTTCATGTAGTCAGGAGGTACTGGGCCTGAACCATTCAGAAAAATGGTCTTGTCTGTAAACATGTTTTGTGATTTACATGACCTCAAATTTTATAGATGCAGTCAGTGACAAACCATTTCTTAGGTATTTGGTTTTTTTAACAACTTCTTTCATAATCACAAAGACTAGACATATTTACATATATTACAATCCTAATCTTCTTAGGAAGGGACAAAAGGACAGAATCTTCCTTAGCTTAAGCTGCAAACATTATGCCTTCTCTTGGTAAATAGTAGTGCCATAGTACAGTTGGTAGTCATTCATTCATAGTGATAATTTTCTCTTCTTAATTCTTTTAGTTTGGTTCATCTTTGCTATGGCCTTTCTCTGTTTTGCTTGTTTTCTCAGTTAAATGCAGCTAGATGAGAAACACAAGTCCAAGCAGAGGTAGCAGTAAAATCTGAGAAGCTGAAAGCCATGATCATTGTGGTTCATCCTGGTGTACGTGGATGGGGACAGAGCTGTTGAGAAGACAGGTTTAAAACTTCCACCTGAAAACAAAGCCTTTAGAGTAGTTGCCCTATTTGCCTATTTTAAGTGTTTCTGAGCAAGAGATGTGTTCCATTATGTAGAAGAAATTGCTACAGACACATTCCAGGAGCCAGAATCAGAAACCTTGGCACAGAGAAGCATAAGTTATACCACTGTGATCTGGCTAAGCCATTTCGGCTGAAGAGAAGATTCATTTTGGCAGAGAGAAAAATAGTATTTCCATCATCGCTTTCCATTGGGATTAAGGATGGCTTTGATGACTAGCAGAAAAATCTGAGGGAAGGCCAAAGAAGTACACTTCTGAGCTACTTTTACTGCTTTTGCTTCCTACCCAGTAGTATATATTTCAGGTAGACCATTTGTCTGGGCCTGTGTGACGGTATCGTACAGACGAGAAAGGATTTCACTTTGCCTGTCTGTCTTGAACAGAAAACAGTTTGGGATTTCTAAATGTGGAAAACACATGCTGAAAATTAATTGCAGACAGGGCTGTATTTTATAGGAAAACTCAGAAAATAAAAACCATTTTAAGGTATTTGAAGCCTGAAATTTTGCTCCTAAATGTCTGTGTTTAGGCTTGTATCTGAGTAGATCCAATGGTTTAAATGTTAACCTGGGATGCAGAAACTTGTCTCCTTTGTCCTGTCCCCCAAACCACATCTGTGACTCCAGCATTTACTGAAGATTTTCAGGCCTTTGAATATCTTCACTCACAAGCCTGACAAAAACACTGCATGGACAATCAGCTTCAATCAGACACCCTGTAAAATAACGTACGTGCCAAAATTTCCCCATCCAGTTATCTCTGTCATCCTTAATATTCCTGCTATCGTGTGTATTTCCTTCATTGGTCTTTTGTTGCTATCATATTTTCTACTCTGTTAAACACAGACTTGCCAATTTACTGTCCTCTGATTGCTGTGTTTTGAGGCAACTTGAAAGAATTAGCAACTTATCAGTGGTTAGAGCTTGGTGTGGTCAGAAGGAGAGGTCAGTCTTTTTCCTTCCCAGTGGCAAAGCTGGTAATCCCAGCAAGTCTTTGCTCTCCCAAGCAGACTTAGAGACTGCAGCCTAGCCACCAACACACACACTGGTCCTCCTGTGAACCAGAACTGCTCCTCCTCTACCAGGACAGAGCTGCACCCAGAACCACTGACTGATGGTGGCCACTTGTGGCTTGCTTTCAGAGGAGTGAGGCCAGTTTGAAATATGAACTTTTGCCCACACATGCAGTGAAGCCTTGTGTATTTATGAAGGAAGATCAGATGATGGAAATTATGCAGAATCTTGCACAGCAGTTTGTTACCACTATCTAAGAAGCTAACAAGTGAGAAAATTCCTAGTTACAGTCTTTACTTTAACTCCACTTTGTATTTTAAATGTAATTGTGTATTAATGTGAATTAGAGAAACAGTGTGTACTGCACTATCCAAATCAATGCAGTTAATAAACTAACTCTACACCAGGGGAAGGAAAAGTAGCTTTAGCAAATAAACACTAGTCTGTATTATGAAAGTGGACTACATGAGTTATAATGAATCATTCCATGCAGTAAAGTACACATAGAGCAAATTTCTTTCAATACTATCCATCTCTAGCAGGAAAAAGAACCTCCAGCTGCTGCATATTCATAGTATGTAATGAAATGCTCATGAAAAGGGGTGACTTTTTCATTCATTTAAACAATTATGCAGTTATTGTGCAGTAACTTGCGCTGCCTGATTTAAAACACGAGAAATTTTTAGCAACAGGAGACTGCAATGTTGCACATTCCCTTTCCATGCTGTGACAGTGGGGACTGTACTGGAAACTGACTGAAAGTGTGACTGGAATTTGGAGAGCTGTGACTGAACACACCTAGTTTCTGTCACTATAAATGAGGGAGTATTGTGTGCACCTCAGCAATATTTTGGCACAGCTGGGTGTTCCCCTTAACTGTTGCAAGGGATCAGAAGTGAATGAGAAACATTCTAGAGCAGGAGTTCATAAGATGCCATTCTTGAGTCACATGGAGTGACTCTGAAAGCTTTGACTGGCCACGACCTGCAGCAGGACCAGATGATTCTCAGGGTTGAAGCAGAACTTTAAGCACAATTGGGTACTTTTGAAACTGGAGCCACCATCTAAGTGTGCCTTGAGGAATTTTTGGTCAGTTGAGCTCCAGAGACTCCTCTGTTTCCAACCCTGGCAACTGCCCCAGACATCCTTGTTACATTCTGGCACATTAAACTGGTTCCCAGGTGATTATCAATTTCTGAGGATGGAACGGGGAATGAGATACCATTGGGGAGCTTGGCTGTGGTGTGACCCTCCACAAGAAGTTTCTGGCAAGACTCCTCTTGGAGAATAAAAGTACCTGGCATAATCTGTTTCCCTTCTGTACTACTGGAGAGGTGCCCAGAATGAAGAATGATGCAGTAGGTGAGAGGCAGAGCTGCAAACTATGAGTAGGACTCTCCAGCTTCTGAACCTGGAACAAATCCTGGTACTTAACAAGATGGAGATTTCTCTACTTTACTTGCTGTTCTTGCCTTTTGTAGAAGCATAATCAAGCAGTAACAGCAATGGAGAGTTTTCTTCAGAACATCTAACAGATTGTCACTCTGCTCGGGATTTTGAATTCTTCCTGCACAATGCAGTGAAGATTTTCTTTTTTAGAAGTATGGGGTTTGTTTTTTCTACAGATAATTACATGTCTTCTGGTAAGTCATTTGGTGCAAAGGGGTGTTGAAAAGCTATAATGTAGGCTGATAAAGTTGGTGGACTGTCTAAAAAGCCATACATAATGCCAATTCAGTCCTGTGTTTCATTCTAATTAAGTTGGTCAGGGAGACAGACAGTTGTTCATTCCCTGCCATGTGGATTTTATGAGAGCCCTTGATACAGCACTGTAAGCAAAGGTTCCTTTAAAAAACACCAGGGATAAAATGGAAGGACTTGTATGGATTAAAGAATTAATCAAAAGGGGGGGAAGAAAGGAACAAATGAGCTGCCACATCCAAGGGTATTTCCTATCTACAGATTGTGCAGGGGGGAATTAAATGGAGCTCAGTTCTGCTGGGAAAGCTGTGTGTCAGGATGGGGTGGAAAGCTGTGTTTGTCAGAGCAGGCAGGAACGGGACAGGGCTGCTGGGGTAACTCTTCTCAATCTTTAATGAATTATCAGTCACATTGTAGGATTTTGCATAGCAGATTTTGATGGCAGCAGGTCACAGTCTGCCCACAGCAGCTGCAAATTTCTTTGTTACAAAGCATTTTAAAACTTTTTCAGCCAATAATATATTGTTAAAGCTTACAGACAATTGTTCTAACCGATCAATTATGGCACATGTACACTGCTTTGAACAATGTTCGTTTGTATGTTTTTCTATTAACAATACACAGTACCCTTATTAAGCTTAAGACCTTCTGCTGTCTTGTCAGTCATTTATTTTCTTCAGTGTTAAGATTTATTCAAGCCAAACCTATAAACTCAGACTTTGTTTCCCATGTCTTTCCTTGCTATACTGCTGTATCTTTACTAGTTTCAAACTTTTTCAGTTACAGCAGATTCTGAGTTCTCAGCTTTTTCTGTTTGAGGCCTGCTTTTTCAGGTCCTAAAAATCCTTTTTATTTTTAGTGTTTCCCACAGCAGTGCAGTTGTGCAGGGCGCCAGGGGAATGGAGAGGAAGGATGGGAGTGGGGGCAGCTGGACCCCACAGCCGTGTGCGCCAACACTCCACACGGCACCGCGGGAATGTGGGGTGGGGGCTGCCCAGGGACACACCACAGACCCACCCAGACCAAGAAGCCTGTCTTCTGTGGGCTATCCCAAACTGTACCCTGAGCATAGTCAGAGAAACATGCTGAAAGGAGGTATGTTCAGTTTGTACTTGGTGTGGGATTTTGTTTATTTGTTACTCCCCTAAAAATGTGTAGTCTTGGCTTTAGGGCTGATACAGAAACTTCAGAAGCAAATTTGAAAACTGGCTTGGATCAAGAATTTACCCTCGAATCCCTATCTGCTAGAACCCTCCTCTGTTTTTCACTTTGTAAAGACAAAATAACAAGACCAATTACGTGCCTGGCAGGCAGACACCATGTGCATCATGTTGCTTTCAAAATACACTTTGTGTTTGCTACCTATGCCTACTGTATAACAGGAAAAACAGATAGTATTTAATAAATAGTAAGTATACAGCAAAAAACTTGTACTAGTAAAATAATGTCATTATGCCTTTTGAATTTGTGTCTGGTAGCTGAAACTGAACAAAGAATAATGTGATAATTTATTTTAACAGGAAAAAAAGCAAGTATTAAGGAAGCAAATGTAGGTAATAACTATAAATGTTAATGCGATCTATTTATTATTTGCTGTTAATGATCAAGTAGTTAACAGTCATTGTAATTACTTCAGTAAAAATGCTAATGTCAACTGTAGTTACTGTTGCATAGGTTTTAATTCAAACTATCTGTTTTAATCCTTGTATATATCCTGGGTTGATCTTTGCTTGCAGTGAAGTGTTTTTCTGGAAGTTAAAAGTAATTATTAAAGGAATGGAAATTATTAGTGGTTCATGGTTTGGCAAGGAAAAGAAATGGCTTTTCAAGTTTTTGGTGTCTGTTTTAGAGACCTCCTGCACCAGAAATGCTTGAGGGTGGAGTATAACACAGAGTATTTTCTGTCATAGTCTATGTGATATTTGGGGTTCATCCCAGTGAGGTGTCTGAAAGTGTAAGTCTGATTATTCTCCACCACTTAATTAAGCCCATTTACTTCACAGGGCAAAGGAAATATGAGTGGTTTATTGAAAGGGAGGTATAAAACCCTGGAGAAAAATGTCAGAAATGCTGGGGTGTGTGTGTATATTAACAAGGTAATTTACTTTCTAGTGAACTGTGTTGTTCTCCAGTATATTCTTCAGTGGATTTGTAGAGGATGTTTGGTCTTGGTAACTTGTTGAGTTAGCTGTGACTATACTTGTCCTGTCTAAAATTTCCCTGTTACCCAAGGATATCTCCACCTGGCTCCAGAGCTCAGCCTTCATGCTGTGAAAATCTGTTAAGCCACTTTGCAGTAAAAAGAGAAGCATCTAGGGCAGCTCCACAAGTAGTGAAATAGATGTGAGATCAATAATTTATTATCTTTCCTTTCTGATTTCATAGCTGTTGCACAATAGGAAGCTGTAGAAGTTTTTCAGAAAAACCCAAGGTATCTCCTTGTACTCTTGTCACATGCCTTTCAACCCACCTAGGGACCTTCAGAACTCAATTAAAGTCCTGAGTGGATCATGCCATACTTTACAGATGTAGAGGGCAAGACTTTGCTCTTGAAAGGATGCACTGTGAGCTCTTTAGGCTATCCAGCTGTCACAGCTGACTCTGTTTAACCTTTCATTCTTGGCCAAGCCAGTTATGTAGAGTTAAATCCTTGTCTACAAAAATACTTGTAATAATATAGCAAGAACTCTCCTGACAGAGACTTCATGTTAAGACAAGTAACAGAAACAAAGCTGTCAGAATGTCATGTGGCGGCCCAAAACATGCAGATGATATTATGTACTTTTCCAAGTCTATGAACACTGTTCATAGTTTAAAGTAGATTTTTCTCTGGTTTGTCCTTTTTTCCTCCCTGAGTCAAGAAACATTTGTTTTTTACCAGGAGGAACATGCGTTACAGAATCTGGCACGTTTGCATGTGGTACAAGCTTGTGAATGTTTTGTTGAGATAAGTGAGTGACAGCTTCCAGTTGGTGTTCTGCAGGAGGTGAGGGTTTCTTTCCAGAAGTCCTGACCATCTCAAAATAACTATATTCTCTTTGCAAAGTTCCCAATCTGACATGTTATCTTATCCCCTCAGTACAGCAGTGCTGATATTCTACTACACCAGTTTTTCTAGCTAATTGTCTCAAGTAGCAGTTTTAGTTACAGGAAGGACTGAAAGGATTACATCTATCAGAGTTAGGGTTTGGTCTGTTGTCCAGCATTATAACAGAAGACTTGATTGTAAATTGTTGTTAAATGCTGTTTTTCAGTTATAACAGCATGTTCCCACTGGAATTCAACGTATATTTTGTTCCAATTTTTTAAGCCAGAAAGAGCATTTTTTCTTAAGAGAATAAGGCTGTGTTTTCTTCTGTTTTAGAGAAGTGTCAACTGTTAAGGCCTTGCTATTTAATTTCATTGTACCCCCTGGAAATTTCACCAGAAACATGAGTTATGACCATGTCAGTGCTTTTCACTTCATGAGTTTCACATCTCAGCAACTTGCAAAGATGTGTTAAATACAATTAACAGTTCCAGTAATCCCAAGATACCCATATATAAGCACTGGCTTTCTAGAAACAGCATTGTTTTTCCCAAGATCATAGCTATCCCTAAAAGGAAACAGAGTATTAGCCTTAGTATGTGGCTCTTAACCCTGTTTAAGAACACAAGTGGGAACTGATTAAAATAGTATATGGCTTACATTGGTGGGAGTCCTTGATCTAAAGAGAAGTGGCCTCTGTATGTTGTTCTAATTGCTATGGGAATTCTATCATGCAGTCAATTGTAGTTTATGAAAAGCTGTTGTAGTCTTCTAACAAATTACTTTCTGAAAAGCCCTGAATCCATCATATTGTTACTGGAGGTAAAGCTGCCATGCTTTGTATATGTGGGGAAGCCTTACAGCATTTTCTGGTTGTTCATGCACTGTAGCATTTAAATGCAGCATGTTAGAAAGACATGATTTTTTTGCAAAAATGCATTAAAATGGATCTTCCTTCCTTTTAATCAGGGCAAGTCTTAGGTATTAAATAAGGAATAAAATTTGTTCCATATTTGAGATGGCTACAGGGTAGTTATGTCCTTAGAAGGTTCAGGCTGTCCTGAGTTCTCAAGTGTTTATTTCAGTGCCAAGGTGTAAATGAGATGGAGGAGTTAGTTGGATTTTTCTTTATTATTCATGTGGATGGTTCTCACTCAATTGGTGTGAAATTACATTTGTTTGTTTGTTTGTTTCTTGGAGGGAAACATTTGCCTGAATTGTCACTGGCAGACATACCTGTCACTGATCTCAGCAGAAAGGCAAAGAGGTGGCAATAATCTGAGCTCTCCAGATAAGGCTGAGGCATGTTGGCAGAAACGGGTTAGCTTCCAAAGCCATTTACTTGTCCTAAAGAAGATGAAATTACTCCAGGAAGAGCAATAGTTCTGTAATAATGGCACTGGTCTGAAACAAGCTTTCAGCATCTGGCTGTGCCATAGAAATTCCTCTGTGTCCTTGGAAAATTGATTAATATCTGTGCCCTGGCTCCCTAGATGAAAAGTGAGAAGGCACTTTAAGGATAAACTTCTTAATCTGTTTGAGTTTATCAGATACTGTGTACTGAGGTTGTGCAATATCCTCTGTCAACAGCATTGCATTTATTG
This sequence comes from Illadopsis cleaveri, assembly GCA_013399915.1. NCBI lineage: Eukaryota > Metazoa > Chordata > Aves > Passeriformes > Timaliidae > Illadopsis > Illadopsis cleaveri. The sequence goes on from VXBB01003827.1 coordinate 58,149, forward strand.
TGCAGAAAAAAATGATAGAGAATTGTATCTCCTCTTCCAGTGCTGATGAAGCTGGCAGGCTGCCTCCTCTGCCAAGGCAGGGAAGGGTGGCTGTGTGCTTGTCAGGAGGAAGGGGACACCACCCGCAAGCAGAGAAGGCACTGAGGTGTCCTCCTGTGTATATTTGTTTTCTGCACAAATCTGCATACTTGCAGAAACTATGCTTTCCTTCCAACAGGAAAGGACTTGTGCTAATGTGGGCCCATAACTAATTGTTGCCATGGGAAACTCTGAAATGGCCACCCACACTTTTGTATCTGAATGGAGCTTGTGTTCAGTATACTGTTCCATCTGTGTGTCAGCATACACACATTAGCGTGCATGTATGTTTCTTCCCTGGTGTAGCATGGTCAAGTTGAATTATGAAAGGTTGCTTTTTATGTTAAAGATTCTGGAAGCATCAACCATACCTGGAACACTGTGTCCTGTGGGGCTGCTCCAGTGCTGACATGCCCAGAGTAGCCCATGGTGTTCCTTCAGTTCACTGGTGGGCTCAGAGCTGACAGAAAGGCACAGCCAGTCCTGGGAAATTTTCACGTTTTCTTTAATTGTTGCCATTGTGACCCTGCAGCCCTTCTCCCCACAGAATAAAATATGATGCGAACATGAGAATGCAAATGCTGGAGCTTTTCAAAGAAGAAAGTATTGTGTTTTTAATTATAAACCCATTTTCCTCTTTTCTTGTACTCAGACTGATTTTTCCTGTGTGAAGTTTTCTAAAATACTTGTGCTGTGAGATGTGCACTTGATTTGGAGAATCCCAGCTCAGATTACTGAAGTTTGGAGAAGCTGGAAATGACTTTGCCACTCTTGGTGGCAGGTAGTGACTGAGGTGTCTGCTGGACAGGAGAAGGCAGTGTCACTGGCACATGGTTTGTGCTAACCAACAAGTGCTTGTGGAAGGTACTTGAACAAGCAGGTGCTCTAATCAATTCTAGATATACTTGTTGATAGGTTAAATTTGACTTATATTTAAGCTTCGTAGTTTTTAAAAGCTTTTTTTAGGTCTGCTACTGAAGCCAAGCTACTTGCTAGCAAGCAGCATTATAGAGTCACTACGGTCCAGAAACAAGGACTTCTCTCAGTGTACCATTGTCCTTTCAAAGCAGATCTGTGTGAAGCACATTCAAACATATTGGTGAAATGTTGTGGAAAAGGCTGCATTGTCACTGGCTGAGCTACACATTTGCTTTGGACTGTGAGTTTGGCACTGTTTAGTGAGACGAAAGAAACACCAGCAGTAGAGTGCAATGCTTGGCTCCCTCCCTGCCTTCAAAACAGTCTAACCTGCCAATTTCTTCTGCATACCCAAATACTGACTGGATTAATATAAATGTTAATTATAGCATCATTTGAGACAGCAAGCTAGCACTTGTTCCTGTCTAGCACTTTCATGTTGGGTGTGAGCACCTTTAGCCACCAGCAGGCCCTCTCCGTAGTAAAGGATAAGCCACAGCTGTCACAGGAGCATGAGCCTTAATGATCCCCTAACTGTGTGACCTTGTATAATTTATTAGATTGTTCCCCTGCTTTCCTCCTTTTTTTTGTTTTTGTTTTTGTTTTGTTTTTTTGTTTTGACAGGGGTTTTTTTTAAGTCTGAAGAAATAGAGACTGCACAGACTATGAATTAAATTTTATTGTCATTAATTTAATTTTATTATGATTATGATTTATTATGGTACTACAGATGACTACAGGTGACTAGAGTTACTTAGTGGGATTTTGAAATGTGATTACACCTAACTGTCACTCTTGCGATGCTTGCATTTCCTTAAATGACAATTTTGCTTTAAACTGGGAGAGCTCACAAAAGCTATAATCCTTTACCTATAATGGATGTACACAATGACAATATAGACTTCCAGTAGGACATTGAGGTGCTGGCGTGAGTCCAGAGAAGGGCAGCACAGCTGGGGAAGGGTCAGCTGGGGAGGACAGGTCCTGTGAGGAGCAGCTGAGGGAGCTGGGGGTGTTTATCCTGGAGAAAAGGATGCTCAGAGGAGACCTGATCACTCTCTCTCCACAACTGCCTGGATGGAGGCTGTGCCCAGGTGGAGGTTGGTCTCTTCTCCGGCTACCAGTAACAGGAAGAGAGTTCATGGCCTCAAGCTGCATGAGGGGAGGTTTAGTTTGGACATTGGGAAGAATTTCTTCACAATAAGGGTGATTAAACATTGGGATGAGCTGCCCTGGGAGGTGGTGGCATCACCATCCCTGGAGGTGTTTAAGAAAAGACTGGAAGTGGCACTCAGTGCCGTGGTCTGGTTGACAAGGTAGTGTTATGTCACAGGTTGGACTTGATGATCTCAGAGGTCTTTTCCAACCTAAACAATTCTGTAATATTGAAAGTGAGAGTACCAAACTAAACACCTCTGCATGTAGGCCACCTGATGCTCATTACCTCCCTTTCCTAGTCTTGAGTAATTTACTAATGAAGAAAAGACCTTATAAAAAGAATGTGAATTTAAAACATAGTTTATAAAAGTTCCACTATTTTTAAATGTTCTTAAAAAAATTTAAGAATTAGTTAAATTGAATTGCATAAATGAGGCAGAAACCTGTTCAAGCTACAAAAGATATCATGATCTTGGAAAGAACCTTTTTTAGTGAAATATCAATATTGAAGCTGTAAAAGAAGACTTTTGTTTTTCCACCCTCAAGGTAACTTATCTAACTGCTATCTGTATTTTTGATGAGTTACCATAATATTTTGTATGTGTTACTTGGGCCATTTAAAATATCTTTATAGATCTTCAACTAGATAAATCTCTGCTTTCAATTCCTTGAAATACAATTACAGATGTTTGTCATATTATAGTTCTAGAACCATGAGCACAACAAGAGTTTCTAATTGACT
>VXBB01003827.1:61106-98515 GCA_013399915.1 Illadopsis cleaveri
TTTCATTTTCTAAAGTGCTTTACTGGAGAAGATGGATTCTTAGGCATATGGGTTATTTTAAAGCATGAAATGTACTACATAAGGATATATTCTAGGTGTAGTATTTAATCCTTTTGCCAGACTGTCCTTTGAAAAATTAGGAAAATTTTGTTATAAAAGTATTTTTAATAAGTGAGAAAACTGTATTTAGTTGTTTTTTGAACAACAAAATTCTGCTAATTTAAGTGTTTGCAAAACGATTGTTTAGAGGGTTGTTTTGTTGTTGTTGTTGTTGTTGTCGTAGTGTGTTCTTATTTTTCTTTTCATCCATTACTGTGAACTTTAATCATATTGAGCTTAGCCCAAAGGTTTCCTGTGTTCCAGCTTTTAGGCTGCCTAACCTGTGTAAATACATTAGGGCTGTTCTAAACCATTAAAAACAAGGAGAGATGGATGTGTGCAAAGTTCAAATGTGTTCTGCTGGCTTTTATCATCAGCGTGAATCATACAGCAATTTAGAACCTTAAAATAGTTTGTTGTTCATAAAACACAGCAAAATACAGCAAATGAAATCTCTTTAGAGGAGACAGAAATACATATAGAGTATTTCAGTTCAGTTTTGTGGGAGTTTTCTTACTGTAAGGGACTTTTTTTTTTCCATTTGTATGTTTTCCTCTTTTTTTATTACTTTTGGTGTATTTAAAGTGGTGTGTGTTGAAAGCCGTTGAAACTGAAATCCTTCTTTCATCCTCAAAGATGAAGTAGTATGGAAAGTTTAAAATATACGCATCCAAGACAGAGTTGGATTACAACTGTTGCCCAAATCAGAATTCAATCTTCCTGCTGAATTAGTGTCTCTCCTTTTTCTGTTATTTCCTGACACCACTAGTTTAATTTAACATTTCATGCAGAATGAGTGAATAAAAATACTCAGAAAACTTACAAAGCCCCCCAAATTACATTTTGTGGGCCAGATACAGAGCCTCCTGTCTGAAAAATCCTTGACATAGGGTAAGCACTGCTGAGCAACAGCCAAAACATCACTGTGTCACCAGTGTGATTTTCATACTGAATCCAAAACACAGCACTGTACCAGCTGCTAGGAGGAAAGCTAGCTCTATCCCAGCTGAAACCAGGACACAGCTCTTCCCTAAAAGCAGCAGGCACAGTGTGCCAAACCAGCAAAGCTGAGTGAGGGACTGCAACAGTTCAAGAAAGTGTATGAAATCTAGCAGGATCATTGCAATTGACTGGAATTCTTTTTTAATCTCAAATCGTTATTAGCATGCAGACACAAAACAGTAGGTACTTGTAAAGTGACCATTAACGGAGGGACACCATTCACATCTGTGTTCGGAAAAGTTAACCCTTCAGAGGTAAGGGGAGGCAGTACTTGCATTGACAGGCAGGCTAGGTAACAGAGAGCAGGAGTCAGGTAAGGTGACATTTGTGCTGGAACTTGTTCTTTTCTGTGTATTCATAAACAGCTCAGCAAAGGAGGCAAATGCTGAAGTTTACAAAACAAGAAGTTTGTCGATGCCCCACTAAACCACAAAGGACCAGCTAAAGAGATGCAGAAAGTCCTTACAAGGCAAATGCCTGGGTAATAAATCCTTAGCAAACAGTGCTTGGTGTGGATAAATGTTGAATGATGCTTGTAGGCAAAATACAACCCTAAAATGGCACATAAATTCATGCACTCCAAATGTTATGACTCAGAGGTGGGATTTTGCTGTTGTGACAGGCTGTCCCCAAGAAGGTCACCTCACTGCTTGTCACAGCTCCATTCCTCCCCACACCAAAGACATACAGCAGAGCTGGAAAAGTGCAGAGAAGGCCAATAAGGATGAGCAAAGCTCTGGAACAGATTCCTTGAAGGTCTTCCTTCACCTTCAGTTTTCCCAAGCTCTTACTCCTCAGATGCTGCTACAATTGATGTCCTGAAATGAAGAACCAAGAGCCTTAGCAACAAAGGTGTCTCTCACTTGTGCTCACAGAGACTAGCTGGGTTGCTGTGTGCAGACACGCTCTGGTGGCAGCACATAGGTTGCATCAAGCCATACCTGGAGAGAAGAAGCCTGCTGGCATGGCTAATTGTACAGTTTGTCTCAGTGTGTGCAAAATGGTGAAAGTAATTCTGGTTGGGTCTAGCCCCTCTTATACTAATTATTGCATCTGACACAAGCTTTCTGGAGGAACATGGTCAATAATATTTGATTGAGACAAATACTACACAGCCAATTTTTAAAAGAAAACCATGAAAGAAAAAGGGTCTCAGAAGTCTTACTTCTCCATGGTTGTTTTGTTTGTCTGCCAACCTTAAGCTAGAGTTTAAGAACATTGTGCCCAAATGAAAATTCAGTTATTGAGCAGAAGTCATAGAAATGTAATAGAGAATAGGGACAGTTCCTGTTTTGTTATGTTCTCCCTTCATGCTGGTATTTGTGCTATTTCCACAAAAAATACTGGAAATTGTCTAGTCTGTAGTCAGTGTGAGGGAGTCTTTGGCTCCTCTTCTGGTCTTGGTATGAAAAAAGTACCATTCCAGTTAGAGTAAAAAACAACAAAACAAAAACAAACACAGGAAGAAAACATGGGAAGAAAAATTTCAGAACATTTCAGAACAAGGATGGGCAGCACTCAGTGTTTCTTCCCATAGTCCCTTCTGCAGCCAGGTTTTTCCAGCTGAAGAGGCTTTATCCATCCTCAAGAACTGCAGCCCCATCCAAGAACACATGCTCTTGGCAGCGAGCTGGTTCCATCTGATGTAGCAAGAGAACTGAAAATAGCTTTCCTAAGGGGGAAACTTCAGGCATGGCTATCTAATGTTGTTAGGTTTTGGAGTATTTATGTTGTGTGATTAGAGAATTAGAGATTAAGGGTGGGGGGTTGCACTGTTTTGTTGGTTTTTTTTCTTTCTCCTCAAAAATAAGCAGCTGAACAGTTTACCCACAAAGATAAAACAGAACATAGTGAATTGTGTCAAACCTGCTGCTGCATATGAAATCCAAATTTTTACTCTGTAGTTTTGAATTATGTGAAAAAAAAAATCTGTCCTTGACATCAATGTTCAGTCTTTTTTTGTACTGTTTTTAAGTGTAGTTGGCTTATTTTCCAGTTTTCTCATTTATGTTAAGAGCAAAGAGGTACAGCTAACAATAATGTTGGATAAATAGATCAATAAAACCTTAGCAGTTCTGCTGGGAAAAAATAATAAAAGAAGTAGTTGTGGAATTTGAATCACCATTTTTTTCTAACAGGACTATATGTTTTCAAGTAATTGTTAGCAGTGCCTGTTAATTTAAGGCAAGCTCACTGCTGTGGGAGGATTATGACCTGGTCACCCATTCAAGGCAAGACAAAATGTCATTTAAAAACAAATCCCTAGACTGTGCTAGTGCTACAACTTGATTCAAACTAAGTGGAATACTTTAGTAGTAGTAGTAGAGTGTGTTGTGATAAATGATCCTTAGAAAGCTCTTGGTGTCTTTGTATGCAATGCAGATATGGTAACATAACCATATATAGAGGTAAAAATGACCCTAGTATATGCTTCTTAAAGAGAATCTTACATTTGAGAATATCAAAATACTCTAATAGAGATTTAATACAGAGTGACAACCGATTTCATGAGTATTATTTTCATTTAACTGCTGAGGGAAACAGCAATATAAAGAAACAGTGATTTTCTGAAACTGTGATGGTTGAGAATGTGCAGACTGGGCAGAGAAACAATTAAAATCCTAGTGGAGAGGTAAGTTTCTCACTTAACTGGTTTTTGCATGTTTCTATTATATTAGTAATAAAAGTTTTTAAAGTTTGTGCTGACAGACTGTAATTTGGGAATATAGAGAACATCTGGTTCTGACTTTTAGTTACTGGAAGGGAAGATCAATAGATTATTGTGTACACAAGTCAAATCTGGTGTTTTGGGAAGGGGTGGAAGAAAATTTTTTTTGTGTTTCTTTAATTTTGTGTTTTACTTAAGTTCAGATACTATTACCCTCACTGAAAGCATGAAGTAGAGAGATTTTTGTTTGTAATTCTGGTAGCACTCTGTATTTCATTAGCTTTCAGTCTGCTGAGATCAAAAATCTCTATCAAGTATTGACAGTTTCACTTATTTACCAAATGTAATTTATGAGAATACTTTACTTTTCTGAATCACTTTATTGGTAGAATGATTTAAATGTTGCCTGAAACCTGAAAAATATATGCAAAATGTGCAAAGAAAATAATGTATGCATTGTGCTGTTTGGTAGTATTGAATTTATGAGAGTGTGCACTCTGCAGATGCTCACAGTATGGTGCTTCTTGAAAGATTGTCCCATGCCATATAAGAGAGAAGAAAAACAGAAAAGGAGAAGAGGTGCATGGTGATGGGTGAGATTGAAAGCTAGGCACACAGTGGACCAAGAGTATTGCTCTTATTAAGAGCAATACTCTTTTAGTAATTGTAATGATAATTACAATAGATATCATTTGATATGTATTAAGTTGAAAGGTAGGACCAACATTGTCTGTATTCTGAAAGAACAGCAAATTCAAAGTTTGCTGATTTTAAGTTGCAATTCTGTTTAAATACTTGAAGGAGTAGATTTTCACTCTCACTCTGTTTTGCAGTTTATAGTCCTATGCAGGTAATTTATTAATTTCTGACAGAACATTTACATTTCAAATGATTAAGTATGGCTGTTAGGCTCTAATTTCCTTCTACAAGGATCTGAAAACTCTTTGCACCCAACAGCACTCAAAATTAAAGGCATTTCCTGGATTTATTTTACTTCATGAGAGAGAATTACGAACACTGTTAAGTGTTTCAGAGCAGGAAGCATGGGAAATGGTGATCTGTGCTGAAGGATACCAAATCTGCCAGATCCATGGTACTGAGTGAGCATTCATTGAAAACAACATGGAACTGCAACTAAAGAAAATACCAGAAGACCAGAGCAATTAAAAACTGTGAATTAAGGATGAAACTTTCTGGAAAAAGAAGGGTTAAATGAAGGAGGCTGGCACTGCTATTGAAATATTATTTCTGCATTTGAATGCAGAGTATGTTCAAGCAAAAAGGTATTTTAGGCTTTTTCTTTTCTCATAGAATAAAAGAATTTGTAGCAACTAGATATTTTTAACATAAAACAACATGACAAAAAGACAGGCAAAATATTTATTGATGAGTGTCTGAAGCTCTGTACATACCACAATCAGCACAAGAACCCATTCCTATGTTTTGGAAATCTGGGGATACCAAGCATAAATGCATTAAGGCTTTGAGCTAGGTTACCTCCAGAAACAAGCAAACAACTTCTGTTCAGGGTTGGGAAATAGTAAGTTTTTCATCATGCTGATTGTGTGATTTGACCCTCCTGTCTGCTATCACAAGCTGGACAGTCTTGTTTGTGCTTTAGGAAGAATTAAGGATGATTATTAAGATGATTCTCTAAATAGAAGTCCACTCTAAAAACATATCATGGCTTGTCTTGGTCTTATGAGCAGATACAACTGGACTCTTCATGGAGTATTGTCATGGAAGTTGGAGACGGGTTTTTTATGTCAAGATAGTGAACCATAAATCTCTGCTAGTTGTCACTAATTGTTGATTTATAACATTTGTCCTAGACATGATAAGCTGTTCCATTTGTCAATAGGACTTACAGTTCTCATTAAAAGGGTTTTTCCTTCTTCATGAATGGCACCATTTTTTACTGACAGAAGCACAAGCATTTAAAGCAATGGTTTTCAAATTTGTTTTCATTTGTGTGGGATAAGAGGTTCCAGGGAAACAGTAAGATTTACTGTGGGAAATGCTTATGGTGCATTTATAGAGATGTGCAACTATCATTTGCCTGCTGCCAGATGTCTGAGAGGTCTATTTCTAAATGTTATTATGATGAAAAGACTTGAGTAAATTTTCATACATTGTTCTACAAATACCTATTTTCTAGCTCAGTTGTGAATTGTGTAAAGTTCTTTGGCATAAAACAAATGGACTAGTATATGGAAGGTTAGGACAAATTAAACATCATTTGTCCACTAGATGGAAATAGAACCAGCAAGTGTATATAGGCATGGTTTTTTGTGTATTCAACTGAATGTTTTTATCTCTTGTCTTCACATGAGAGAGAGTAAATAAAGTAATTTTTAGGATTGCAGTTCCAAAATGAACTGGACAGCAGAGTATGGCTGAAATGGACTAAAAATGTGTAAAAGACCTGAAGTAAGGAAGGGGAGGGGTGAGAATAACAATATGAGGAAAGTGAAAATCAGGGACACTGAAAATACTGTATAAATGAAAGCTGCAAAATGCTGGCTCATCAAGAAGGGCTGAGTCTGGCGGAATATGTAAGATTATTTTGATTTTTTTTTTTGTCAGAGTTTGCTCATTCTTTGTTCCTTTGCAGCAAGGAAAAAATGATCTTGAGTCTTCACTGGAGTGATTATGTTTAAGAAAGCCTTGATTCAGAAAAACCCTAGCAGTTGTCACCACATTTCCAGATATTACTGTTCTCATCCAAAGTTAAACTTGTGAAGCCCACTTTATTAAACTGAAGAGCCACACCACAGCCTTCTTAGTTAACAGTTAATCTTCTGTTCTGTATGGGTGCTTCCGAGTCATTGAATCCTTCAGTCACAGAATAATTTAAATCAGATGAAAGCTCTTCAGATCTCTAGTCCACCCACCTGCCGAAAGCAGGACTGAGTTTGAACTTAGATCAGGTTGCTCAGGACTTTGTCAAGTTTTGAAAGTTCCACAAACTGTCTGGCAAACCTATTCCTGTCCTTGACCACCCTGACTGTGGGGCAAAAAAAAGAATTTTTGTGTCTAACCAGAATTTCCATTACAGCAACTTCTTCACTGCCTTCACCAGTTCCAAAACTCCCATGATCTCTACAGCTGAAGCTGCTGTAGACCTTCACATCCCCTACCAGCTCTTCCTTAACGGTAGCTCCTGTAAAACATTTCCTTCAGCTGTCCTGCCCAGTCTCTGAATTAAAAAATTGTCACCAATAGACTCAGTTCACCTGGGTTCCAAAAGTAAATAGGGAGATTTTCAATACCTAGAGATGCTTTGGAGACAGTAACACAAGAATGATAGGCATGCTTCAATCATGATTGAGCTCATCATCAAGCAGATGTCCATCTGATTTTATGTGTCTCCTGTTGCTCTCCACTGATTGTAAAGGCTGCTGACTGTGCTAGATACATCATGCGTATCTGAAATTGAATTCAATTAATCACACTTTTGCTGACATAAATGACCACATCTCTATGACTTGTGGGTATTGGAATCCTGCAAGAGGAAGTACAAACTTACTGGATATGATAGCTGCGGTACTCTGAAGAACCTGTCCTATATGGAGATGTCATTGTGGCATTAGCAGCACCATATTTACCATTTAACATTGGCAAGAACAGACTTTAATTTACTGTAACACTTTTATTTGTACTAAATATCCTGTTAGTTTGTTCCAGAATGTTTGCAAATTAAACTAGGCTATAAATGCTTTCTTGTCTGCTCTGCACATCTTCTGACAAGTTGATAATTTTATCTGCTGTTTCTGTTCCACAGTACCATACTAGAGTTTTTGGCTGAATTAGGCAGTATCACTTTGTTCAATCTGTGAAAGCCTAGACAGAGTTTTTACAACTGCTGATAGAAAAGGTTGGTCATGGACAGGTATGTGGAAAAATGCCAGTCTAACTGGGAGTTCAAAGGAAAACAAAACAAAACAAAAAAATTTCCAGCATCTTGGGAAGAAAACCTGAGTCTGCACAGATACATTGGCCTTTTGTAGAGGGTTCACAGGCTCTTTTCCTTCTGTTTTGCTGTGTATAAAAATTAACAGGGATAGAGTGAAAAGGTGTTTCTAACTTGCAGGCTTCCTTTCCATGCCAAAGAGCATCATTCTCCAACCAGCCTAAATAACCCTCCTTAATTAGTAACAGATGCAGCAGTACGTGCACAAGCGTTGTGTCAAGAGGACATTTGGAAATCATAGCAGAAGGTGCTGTGCCAGATAGGAGAGGAGTTTGTGAAGCTGAAGCAGGGAGTTGTTAGGAGAGTTCAGCAATTGTTTTGTAAAGATAGGGAGGGAAACGGGACAGCTGTTACGGGTTTTTAGGTAATGTTGCACATCAGGCGCATGACCGCCACTTCTCTTTACTGGCAGTCTTTATCTGTTATTTAGATTTGTCAAAAATGCATAGGAGTTAGATTAAACATGTAAGCATTTTCCTCCTGTGCGCAAATGGAGAAGCTTTGTAGCAGTTCAATGTCCACATTTTCTTTCCCGCTTTTTCTCTTGCTATCACATTGTTCTGTATGGGAGGCAGACCAGGTGCAAAGATATTAATGAGTGTACCAGTACACATAGAAGAAACAACATAGAAGCACACAAAATTAAGCAAAAAAAAAATTCTATCCCTTCTTTTAGCGATGCTGTTACTATACTGCTGGTGTTTTTATTACTTCTAATGATGTTAAGAATACAGTAATTGACCATATATATCTAATAGAAATTGTTATTGGGCCGTTAAATATACTTGCACCAATCTCAACATACTTAGCCCCTCAATTCCGAATGCTAATTTTGAAAACTTTTGGGGTTTGGTTTGGTGATCTTTTGTTGTTGTTGTTTTTGTTCTATTATGGGGTTTTGTTTTGGTGGGGTTTTTTGTTTTGTTTTGGTTTGGTTTTTTGTGGTGGTTGTGGTTTTATTATTGTTTTAGAATAGTTCACTTGTAAATATATGAAGTTGCATTGCAAAGTTTCTGCAAGTCTTGCTCAACTCTATGGCTACAGTCCTATATACCACATAGGCTGTAATTTATACTAGCATTTTCAGTGCATTTTTATACCAGACTTTGTAGACTAATCCAAAATACTTACTTTTAAATTTATTATCTATGAAAGAGATTTAAGTGTATTTTTGAATGTAGTTGGAGAAGTAGTATGAATGAGCACTGAAGTGCAGAGCCTTTGATAGGCACTGACCCATGCCTCCATGACCAGGGGGGTAGAGTGGCACCTCTGATGTCATATGGAGTGTCAGGCAGTATTGATGCATCTTAGCTCACCATTGCCCCTTCTGAAATACTCTGTGGAGGAAGGACGCTTCCAGGAAACCTGGACTTGAATTTCCCCAAAGCCATTAACAATGGTTTTTTTATAAGGAATATGGGAATGAGGTTGGTGGCCCTGCTGCTTGCAGTGGCAAGCACTGTCAGAAATACATCATTTTTGTTATCCTTTGGGAATATCAGAACTGGTTCCACATTGTTCCTGCTTTCCTCATTGTTCCTCTGTACAATGAAAAGAGAGGAGTTGAGCTTCATGACAGCAAGAACTCACTGTGACCTGACAAATCCATAAAACCCTGTGTGAGGGCTACAGAACAGTGCCATAGGATAAGGTAATTGCCCTTATTATGCTGGAGGAGTTTTCATCAGTTACTGTTTCCCAAGAGTTGGATAATTTGGAGCGCTTCTCTGTAGATCACTTCAAACAAACTGAGTGGTGTTCAGTTGCAAGAAGTGTTTCCAATTCTTAAGTGTAGGAAGTGATTAATGAAGCTTTTCAGAAATATTTTTCAGAAGCACATCAAAATCATCTCAGTTCACAGAAATACAGGGCTTTACCATAAGTGGAATATTCTAAAAGAAAGTAATTGTCGCTCAGGATTTGTAACCCTATACTTACTTACTAACTGACAGTTTTTAGTAAGCTTTCAGGTTGGGTGTAAGTACCCAAATATTTGCGACATTCTCTACCTAGTAGTTATATTATTGCATAAGCTTTATTTTTTTAATCTTACTGTACAACACACCTACAGAAACTGCCCTATACTGTGTGGTAATTACTGGCCAGATCTACCACTTTGCTTTGCTATCATTTTCTTTAATGAATCATGAAGGATCTGTAAAATGTATTCATAATATTTATATTACTGTTGTTAAGCCAGTGTGTTCTTGTGGGATTGAGCAATCTAGAGAGCTTTTTAAATACTTGCAAATATTGCTGACAAGCTGGAGGCAGTCCAGTGGAGGGACACTAGGATGGATTGAGGGCGGAACACACGATAAACAAGGGAAGAGGAAGAAACTGACTTTGTTTACTGTTATCTATGGGAGCTTTCATGGACACGCCAGTTTCTTCTGAGAGGTATACACATAAAGTAGGAAGTGGCAGTGGTTCACAAACTGCAAGAGATGACTCGCTTGAGCATAAGAAAAACATTCTTCTGCAGACAGGAAAGGTTTTTCCAGAGAGGACATGGGATCTCCATCTTTGAAATACTTGAAGCAGGACAGTGCAAGGTCCTCAGCATACTGATCTAACTTCAAAGAAGCCTACTTAGGCTGTGAGGCTAAACAAGATGACCCCCAAGAAGTCTGTTCTAACCCAAACTGTTGTCATTCTCATAAAGAGATGCATCGTAAATAAACACAATTTTATGTCCTCCTCTGCACTTGCAAGCCCACTGATGGCAGAATGAGTGTATGCAGTGGTGCTGACATGTTAAGTGGTTACAATTTCCCTCTGCTTTCCTACTGAAGTATTCACAGTTGCCTGTAGTTTATCATGGAATTTTCTTTTACTCTGTATGTGAAAGTCTATGCTCAAATTCTGGTGTTCCTGCAAGAACTCTCAGTTCTGTATGTGTGTGCTCAGTAGAAACTTGCTTGCATTTAGAAACTAAAATCTCCAAAGACCCTGACATCAGAGTTTGCTTAGGCTGTCCCAGCAATTAGCACTGACGAGCCTGTGTACTCCCGACGGAGGGTGTCAGAGCACGCTGTGTCCCCAGGCTGCAGAGATGAAGCAGCGTTTGTGCAGCAGCCAGAGCCAGCTGCTGTGGGCTGGGATGTGGCCAAGCCTGGGAAGCAAGAGCAGGAAGTCTGTCTCTTGCGTGCGTTTGGTGACCCCTCTGCTGGTGCCAGAGCAGTGTGGAGGAGGATATTGGTTCATATTTAGTGGGGACAAAATCTAAACTGGGAGGAAGATCCCTACAGGCAAGGGCTGTATTTATGCAGCCTGAAGGCGTCTCAGTGGCCCTGTAGATGCCTATCTGCTTTACTTAAAGCACTTCCATGCATTTGTGGCTCCTTCCTGTAGTGATGTCTCCGTATTCCAGGAGAACATTCTTGCCATATTGAAATTTTGTTTGCATAGTCCTTTAGAATAAGCTTACCTGAAGCGCAGTTGAACCCAGCTCTCTGTACAGCCTGTACCTGTTACCTGCTGCTGTTAACATCATGCAGATATTCCCTAAAGGTGATCTTGCATTGTGTAACCTCAGGGCAGATGGGGGGTCCCTGTAGGCTGAGATATGCAGTGCTGGGTACACAGTCAGGGAGCTGGGCTGTTTTAGACAAGGTGAAAGAGAAGGCACCTGCCCAGCAAGTTGCTGTGTGCTGAAGGACTGGGTGACACATATAAAAAAGGTAAAGAAGGTCTGAATGGAAAAGGGGGGCTGAGCACTTGAGGAGTGGATTCTGTGATAAGGGCAGGAAGTGAATGACAGGTTTGTGATACTGAGGCTTGAGATCACACTAGCAAAGAAATGCACAGAAACTCTGCGTAATCCCTACAGCCTGCTTTCCAGAGCCTGAGTTAGAACTATTTCTGTCTCATCAGTCTTCTGCTTCATGCTGAAGGGATGTAAATCTCGCTGGCAAAGTACATGTCAAAGCAAAGGACATATGGAGTGCTAGCAGTTAGGTATTTCCCATCCTGGCAGTAATGTTGTAGTTGGAATTCAGGAAGATTGGCTCATATTTATTACATATTTTCTTCCTATGTACATAAGTGGGGTTTTTTCACTGTGCAGTAGAGCTGCAGAAAAAGAAAACATAAATCTGCTGGTGACTGAGATTAACCTAGGCACTACACCAGAAATGCACTAGTTTAGTCTCCTTAGAAGTAACATACTAGCTTTTCAAGAAGTTAGAGAGGGAACATTTTGTTGCATTTCTCAATTTAATCTGAACAGGCCTGTAGTACATTTTGCAGAAGGGTCCCATGGGAGAATTGTCTAGGTACACCCTGCTCTGCATGAGTAAGCATGGCAGAGCTGGCCCCACCCTGTGTTCATTTCATAATTAATTTGTGTCCGTTTCAATGATACGGCTTAAACTGCTTAGGAGTCATTATGATCTTCACATGCCTAATTTACAACCCAGCTTTCTAAAAAGCTGTTGAAATGTTAATGGTTATTCAGTTTATCTTTGATGTGGACTTAAAAGATCGTTTTCATAGAAGAAATTGCCATTGTGTCAACAAGAAATTTCTCACCAGAGTGGCTGTGACAAAAAGTAAATCCATTTATAAATTCTGTAACAAATGACTAAATGCTGCAACACCCACATTATGCAAGGAACTTAGAAAGGATGACAAGGATTCTGTGGCAGCAGTTTGGAGAAAGCTTTGCAGTATTTTAAGGACTTGATACTTTTCAGTTGTAATACTTGTGAGTTTTGTTTGATGTGCTTATTGTTGCAGTCCTTAAACATGCTTAGGTAAGTTGTCAGTCACATGGCAGAGCTGTGGTTCTCATGGACCCTTCTGGGCTTCAGATGGCAAAAGAGAATTCACACAAATCATAGAATCATAGAACGGCTTGGGTTGGCTTGGGAACCATCTAGTTCCAACGCAGCTGCCATGGGCAGAGACATCTTTCAGTAGACCAGACCAACCTGGCCTTGACCACCTCCATGAATGGGGCATCCACAGTTTCTCTGGGCACCTTGTTCTGATGCCTCAATACCCTCATGGTGTAGAATTTCCTTCTTATATGTTATTCCTAATGTTAATTATTCCTAGTTCTTCATATGTTCTTCCTCACTGCTTGCCAAAATGTATTTTCTGAATTTTAGTAGTGAGCTATGTTGTCTCTATAGCAAAAGCTCAGTGTTCCCTGTGGAGCAGGCAGGACAACTTTTGGATGCACTCTAATTGAAGATACAAAGATCTTTTTGTAAATCTTTTGGGATTTTTTTTTCTCTCCCTGGATCCAGCTAAATTAGTTCATTTCCACCATCCCACTTCAGGAGGTTTGCTGGGAACTCTTGGTCCTAAATAAAAAACAGAACTGTGTCCTGGGACAGCACCAGGGTCTGTCCCTCAGCAGGCAGTCAGCTGCCATTCAGAAATGATGTGTCACACATTCCCTCGTGCACCCATCAGAGGCAGTGTTTACTTGAAGTCAAGCAGTGTGGCATATCAAAGAGAAAACAGAAAATAGGGGTAGAGGGAAGAAGATGTGAAGAGGATGGATGAGGCTCTGCTGAGGAACAGGGCAAGAGGCAACAGGTAGAAACTGACGTACAGGAAGCTCCACCGGAATATGAGGAAGAAATTCTTTACTGTGCAGTGACTGGAACGGATTCCAGAGAACTGGAACACATTCCCCAGAGAGGTTGTAGAGTCTCCCATAATGGAGAAATCCAAGAATGATCCGGACAGAGTCCTGTGCTGTGGGATGGCGCTGCTTGTGCAGGGGGGTTGAACCAGATGACCTCTGTGGGTCCTTCCAGCCTGACCCATACTGGATTCTGTGAAAGCACCTTGAGGAAAAATGCAAGGAATACATCAGTGGAAGCAAAGACCTTAGGGAGAGAAGAAGAGGATGAGGAAAGGAGAAAATGAGAAGTACAAAAAGATTTCTGTCACTAGGTTAAGTGACAAAACCTGAGACACTCCATGCTCTGAAACACCATGAAAGGGAATGTTTTCTCTGATTTTCCATCACAAGAATGTTAGGTTTTGTCTTTTTACAAACTGAACTTAAAAAATCTTAGCATTGCCTTTCTTTTGACTCTTACCTTCGTAAGTGCCTGGCACCAAGTGTTCTCAGTTTTCATGAAATTGTACATTTGGATTAGATTATTCCACCAGGCGCATTTTCTTCCTGTTGTGTCCTGGGCCCTAACGCACTATAACACAGCATTCAGAAATGATGCCACAGACTTGATTCTTGAGGATTGAAAATGAGGTATTTTTGGCTCTTCTCAGAGAGAGGAGAGTTTACAGAAAGTTTACAGGCTTACAAGCCATGATAGCCCCCCTCCCTTTTTTTCATCCCTCCTATTCATCTCTCAAACTGATCATGGTCTATCATCAGTGACTGGATCCCAAACCTGTGCATCTTCTGCCTTATCTTCATGTGTAGTTCAGAAATCACAGAGTGAATGCTGCAAGAACTGCTCCACAAGATTTTCAAGGGAGATGGTGGTGTGTGGAGTGGGGCAAATCATGACCTGCAATAAATAAGTCTTTTTCCATCTATCTCTGGTACAATCTCAGCAGCAGAATAAGTATATGGTAAAAGCTCAGGAAATACTCTGTTCCTTTAGTTCTTCAAATAACTCCTGCTTGTCACAGCTCTGCCTGGAATTCAGAAAGGTTGGCTGCAGAACTTCCAGTTGCTGCTGGCTATTTGAAGTTGTGGGTTTAGAGCAGTCAAAAAACCACCATGAATGCTATATTCATTCTGGTAATGGAAAAATTATTAGGAAGGGTTTTTTTCACAAGGGGATACCTACTGGTCTTATTGGTCCTAAATGACCTCTTGTTGAGGCACTTTATTAAGCTGCCTTTCCTTTAGTTTAGTATGTCCTTCCTTACAACAAATTGCCTATTTTTGTAAAAGACACTAAAGAAACTACTTTGCCTGTGGACTAAACAGGGAATGCAGCTTAGACTTCCCTGTGCTTGGCTGCACTCCCACACTGGTGCTTATATAGTAATTTGTAAGTGAGCTTGAGAGGTGCCATTTACAGACAGAAGACAGGGTGGACTTCAAGAGAAGAGCAGAGGGCTTTACACCTTTTAAAACTGAATTGCAGTTTGAATGAATTGCATGCTGCCTCTTCCATACACCTCCTTCTGAGCTCTCTGTGTATACATTGTACATACCTTGGGTTTTCTTCTGGCAGTAAAATAGGAGTTGTTGGCACAGAGCTGTGAACTGATGTGAGCTTGCCCAGTACTGCTTTACTAAAAGTAGAAGAAAGAGCTCATATCATGTTTGTATTACATAGCAAGTGTTATTAAGTTTGTGATGTACTGACAAGGGATAACAAAACTAGGCTGACTAATTAAATAAATTGTAATTTACTTTGTAGTAGAAAACATATTTTGAACTACCACAAGTTCCTACTCATGTCTGTCTTCCTTGCAGGCCTGTCTTTTCAAAAGCATTGTGAAATAGTAATAGCTGTGCCAGTGAAAACCTAAAATTCCTTTACCTTTGTATCCTATCTCGTGTATCTCCAGTGATTGCTTGCCAAATGCACAGTGAAGAACAGCCGAGTGGTGCAATCACTGAATAATGTGCCTTCCTCTAGTGTTGTGTGTCTTGTGGGGTTTGGAGCCAGAGGTGATACCTTCATATTTATTACCTTTGAATACTTTTTCCTGTAAAGTTGACAATTGCCCTCTTCGACATGCAGATGTAGAAAATTTTAGGATCCTAAATGCCATTTATTAAGGGTCTTCACAGCTCAACTACAAGCTGAGTGGAGAAATGTGTCCTTTTGTTCTTT
The DNA here is from genome assembly GCA_013399915.1 of Illadopsis cleaveri. Taxonomy (NCBI): domain Eukaryota; kingdom Metazoa; phylum Chordata; class Aves; order Passeriformes; family Timaliidae; genus Illadopsis; species Illadopsis cleaveri. The sequence goes on from VXBB01003827.1 coordinate 76,636, forward strand.
TGAATGTGCTACTTCCTAGTTGCATTAGCTTTCTTCTTGGTTTATGGTTTTTGTGTTGTTTAATTTTTTCCTGGGTGGGGGAAGGTGTCTGTTTTTTGGGGGGGATGTTTGGTTTGTTGGTTGGGTTTTGTTTTGCTGTTGTTTTTTTGGGTTTTTTTTTTTCCTTTTTTAATTTAAAGAGACAGTGACTAATCAGTCAGGTTATCTCTTCTTTCTAGCTTTATAAATCTCACTACTTAGCTATCTTTTTTCCAGACAGTGAAGTCCTAGCATATTTATTTTAAAAGATCTATTCTTTAGCTTTTTTTGATAGGCTTGTCTGAAAACAGTTTAGGATAGGATGTTGATTTCCCTTTCCAACTCTGATGAAGCTGGGGAAGGAGATGTACCTGTGTGTTCATGAATGGGTACACAAACTCCTACACTCTGCCCCACACTTGTTTCATCCTCAGGGTTTAACTCTGTGGTAGGACTTGCACACTGCATCTGGGTGAGCACAGAGAGCCCCGTTGGGCAAATCAGTTGTTGTCAAATGTAATAGCAGCTGTTTGGAAGAAGTTTACAGCCTTTCTGCAGTGATAATGGGTGATGGTTCTTCCACTTACCTTCCACAAGGCAGCATTAGAGGTACTCCGTTGTAATGTTGCTTCTCTAGGTGCTTAAGCAACTGATACTTTAATCTGCTCCTCACTTTTTTTGAAAAGGGCTTGGCACTTTTATGGGAAAAAGGATCTTGATTTGAGCTCAAAATATCTGCTGAGTGATTTCTAAAAGAAGAAATCTTGTAAAAACATATTTGATTTATGGTTCAGTGAGACATACGTAGGCATGTTTGGGGGCCAGCTGTAGATTAATCTGTCAGCATTTTGCCACTGTCGTAGGAATTTCCAACATGTGCCACCACGTTCCATGCCCTTAGGACTCAAAAGGGATCACTCCTATGTTTGGTTTCCCAGCTCAGATAACAGCACAAACATCTCACCAACAGACTGAGACCTATACTGACCTGCATTATACAAGCAGTCACTTCAAGAAAAGTCTCTGTTGCCTCACAAGATAAAATTGTGCCTTGTGCTAGGGACCAGTGCAAATTTAGGCACAATGTGAAGCCTGTGGTGCATAGTGGAATTGGAGCAAATTTCCACAAAATTATGTGGTGTTCCTAATTCAAAAGCTAGCTTCAAAATGAAGAACATCGAGAATACTTATCATGGGCAAACCACTAAGGAATTACCAAACTGTTTCAGGTGGAGATTTCCGTAAAAAACAGGCACCTGATACTGAGATTGTCTCCTCAAATGAATACGTTAGAGCAAAGATTAAAACATTCAAATACTAGATTTTGTAGTGGGATGTGTAAGGAACACTTAGCAGATGGCATTTTTAGCTTTGCTACCAAAACATGTTTTATTTCAACATGTTTCTGTTATCTTCTATCTCTGGTTTGTCATGTGGACCCTAAATCTACTCTCACTACTCTTCCCAACTTCCAAGAATTTTTCTCTCGTATGCTAAGAAAAGGTCACAAGAAACTACTACAGTTCTTGAGTTTTGTTTCACAGTTATCACTGCAGTCTCTGGAATACCATAATTTTCCTTTTTCTTTTCATTGAAATGTTGTGATTTCATTTGGATGCTTTCCTCAAGCTTAATCATCTAGAAATGAACCTGGAAATTTTACATGGTATACTGTAGTATTTCCCATTTTGTTTGGTTTCTGGTTTTGTTGGAAAAATTTATACCTTGAAAATCCTATTTTTACTGATAATTTGACTTTTCGTTTTATTCTTCCTGGTAGAACTAAAAGACATAGTTAAAGATTAAGAGAAATTGAAAGATTGTAAAAAAAAATACCTTCCATTTTTCAAATTTCAAACAAAGCAAAGCTTGGCAGTAAACTTATATAAAACATCATACTATTGTTGTTTCCTAAACCAGTTTGCTTATTTGTCTTTGATATACATGGTTCTCAGATTTGTTGGAGCCTAAGTTGCTGGAGCTGGTTAACAGTCAACACAGAAATGTTCTTCCAAATTTCAGCTTCATTTAGTCAGTATAAATTGTTCTCATTAGGTTCATGTGTGGCAAGTGAAAACAGTACAAGCTGATTTCTTCTGTCTTTCATGCACATTCCTGCTTCTGTAGCCACACCACAGGCCAAGACAAGGGACCAAATGTACTTCTGCCTATGCCTCTTGCTCCACCCAATGTACCCCTGAATCATTTTTAAGCTGTACAGAATCCCTGGCACTCAGCCTTAAGGCACCTCATGAGGAGCAAGGGTGGTTTCTTGTTTTCTTTGTTCCCCAAAATAAGTGCTTTCACTGCCAGTGAAAGAATTGGGCTCATCTATGCCTGATTGCTTGTTCACAAATCATGGCTGCCTCCCACATGCCTGGCAAAAGCTATTTTTGCAGTCACATGGAAGGCTGGTTTGACAAACTGATTTGGCTGGAAAATGCCCCCAGCCCACCCCACCACCCCCTCCAGTGGCAGCAGTCAGCTGCTTCCCTTCCCTAGTCCATCATACCACCTGGTCCTACAGGCTGTTGGGCCAGGGGAGAGCCAGTGGCCTTGGAGCCTCGCTTTTTCTGTAGCACAGCCAGCTGTGCCTGCTGGAGGAGCCAGCCAGGAACTGCAGTCAGGGAGGAGAGATCAGTGTCTCCAGGTGGCAGATCAATATCTTCCTATGGCAGGTCAAAGCACCACAGCTCCTTTCTTCAGGGCATGAATTAAGCCCTTTGAAGTCAGAAGGTAAGATTCCATGTCTCTGCACCCAGCAAGCATGCCAAGAAGCCTAGGGAGAAGTGGTAGAGCCCACACAGAACAAGGAAAGCTTTAGAGCAACAGTAGTGGCATGTATCCATAGCACCCTGGGAAGTGTTCCGTGGGGCATTTTTGACATCACTGTGCTACAGGTGTTACAAAAGAGTTGCCAGGCTTGTTTGTGGAGATCAGGCACAACTGATTGCAGCAGGGAAAGATTCCCTGTGCTCCCTTGCTTTAATAGCAGGAGACCTACAGAAAGATTATCCAACTTGTACTTACTGAATATCCTGTGTCTCCTGCTTAAGACAAATACATTGGTTTAGAATGTGATTTGATTTACTGTTTGGGTTTCTTATATGTGTCTTGAGATGTTGAAGGAATTCCCTGATAGTATGGGATACTTCATGGGCAACGAAGGGACCAAACTGTGTGTGGCAGAGTTGTAGAGGGAAGAGTTCTTGGCTAGACATGAGAAGTAGGACACAGGGTTTGTGAGGATGTTTATGATTGAGCTTATGGCTTATACAGTATCTAAATAACAACTTTATCATCTATTGCAATGAATTATAGTATCTAAAGAGTTATAATATAAGCAGGTTCAGCTAGAAATATACAGGTTTACAGTCTTTGGCCTTGCAGACTTCACAACTACAAAGCAACAAAGGAGCTATGGAGATGCTTTAGGATTTTTTCTCCATATTTGGTTGAATCTTACTCACTTTTACTCAGATGTCCAAAAGAGAGTGTTCCATCTTCGGTCTGGATGGGCCCTGCAGGCATCCCTGGCAGGGAGGAGGAGGCATCCACCCAGAAGCTGCAACCTTGGGAGGCCAGTTTGCACAGTTGTCCCAATCTCCAGCAGCATTTAATACGCTTTTACTGGCTGATATGCTCCAAACTAAATGTAAACATCTCAGCTCCTGCATCTCTGGAATGCATTAATTGTGTAATCATTCAGACAGTTGCTCTTGCAATACCCACCTGGTGTTCCTGTCTTAGGAAGAACCACATTGAACATCAGGGAAAAGGGAAAAAAGGTGGGAGGGACAGGGAGGATGGGCTTGTGGGGGGAAGGGAGGTGTGATGTGTGCATGCAAAGTCCCAGCTATCTTCAGGTGCTGTCACACTGATCAAAGCCAACCTAAGTGGGGTTCCTGGGAGTCTGGCATAATGGCAAAACTGTGTCAAATGGTTGTTTCAAAACACATTGTTGGTCCTGTAAGTGTGAAGAAGGGCTTTTGAGCTGTGGATTGTAACTGCAGTGTTAATTTTACGTTTTCATTGCCCAAGAGCAGCAGTATGTACTCTGACATCCCTTGTGGAGCTGATCCTGACAGAATGTGGTGCAGTAGAGGGAACATGGTGCTGTTGTGGGGAATGTAAGCTGTCATTTTTCAGTTGTCCTCTCTTCTCAGAACAGTTGCCATTTTTTTCTGCTCACCAGGACAAAGTGTATGAAGATAATGTCTGTGCCTCTCTTTTTCTTTGAGTCCTGAAGCAGTTAAGTCTCTTGGCTGGCTGGTGAGAAAAGGAACAGAGAGACATATTGTAAAATACAGATGGAATTTTCTGTGTCACCAGTGAGGCCTCTGTCTCCATGTCAGTCTGTCTTGTTTATTGTATTAGTCTTCCATCTCAGGGAAGAAGGGCGAGCCTAATATTAAAACTTAGATGACTATTACTGGATGTAACTGCTTGGATATCTTTTTATTTTTTTAAACTAAGCTGTTATGTATTTCCTATTGTTCTGTGAAAGATTAATTTGTTAAAGAGATCTCTGTCGTTTCCTGGATACTCTCTGATATGATACATATTTTTTCTTACCTTTTCAAAAGAAACAACTGAGAGCATCTGGAGGAAGAATGATTTTCACATTTCCTATTTCCTAAGTTACCAACATTTTTTCCTATTTTGAAATTTAAAAAGTTAGTAGTAGTAGTCGTCGTCGTCGTCGTCGTAGTATACTTACATGTATTTTTATTGTCTTAGGCCTGTTTCTGTCTGTGCTGAGCCTACAGGCAGAAGCTAATCATATTATACTACATACTATACTAATAGTATATCTTACGCAGAAATTATTTGCACTTTATTTCTGGAGTAACCATCAGAATGTGATGGCTGATGTCATTCAGTATGATGTTGTCTTGATCACTGAAATAAACAAGGTGACAGAAAACCAGAAGCTTGCCATAAACTCAGAACTTAGCAGATTTTGATGCTGACTTGAGCTTTGAATGACCCTTCTGCAGTTTGCATATTCCCTCTGGGGACTATCTTTATATGTGGTGCTGTGAAAAGTTGGTGGAAGCAATCAAGATAGCCAGTCTAGTCATAATTATTTTTTTCCAAAGCCTAGCTGCATTCCCTGTTTTAACATTACTTTTAGTACAGCTATAAAAGAAAAGTGATGAAAGTCACAGGGGAGCCCCTGCTCAGGGACCTCCAACTCAGCTCCGAAGGCCATGGGAGAAAACCTGTAACACTTGCCTGGCTATGCTCAGCTGGATTGCAAACTGAAGAAGAATTTGTCTGTGGAGATGGAAATAAGCTTCCAAGCTTCAAGTGCTGAGCTCAGCTTTCCTGAGTTTAATCCAGCTGTGACCAGCATTAAACAGTAATGAACATCTGCCAAGGAAGGGCTTTTTAATGGAAACAGTGTTCTTTTGGTAGAGTCTTTACTGCAGTGTTTTAGAAAACAAATCCATGTTTTTCACAGTTTGCAAAGTTCAACTGTAATGTTTGATGTAAACCTGTCCAACTGTTCAGGATCATTCCAGCCTCAAAATCAATAATAGAGAGCAAACATTATGGGCTTTATTGACAAGTTCACTTCTTAGACATGCCAGTAAGTGCAAGTAGGTCTGAAATGTTGCAACATGTTAAACGGACTCTGTATTTACTTTTGCCATCTAATCCTTGTCCTCTGTTTTGAGCTTTTTCAGATCTAACATTTTGCTGTAACTTTTTCCTTTCTGTTGAGTTTCTTGAATGCCAACTTCCCACAGAAATATTTTGCTCTTTCTTTCTATGTATTTTCATTAAAAAATAATTTTGTAGCTACCTAGAATAGCAAAGATCAAATATGCTGAAAGAACCAATGTTTTTTTAAAATTTGGGGGATTTTGTCAGTTACTCAGAGCTTGTGAATGAGCCTAGACTGGTTCTTAAGGCAGATGCCAGTTTGTGCAGTCCCTTCTGACTCTTTGGAAAACCAGAATAAATATGCACCCGTGGCTGTAGTACAGACTAATTGGTGTCACTTATTTCAGTTGAGTGGCAGCATTTGTGCATTGACTTTTTGTTCTCAGGCAAGTCTTTGTTACTGATACCTTTGCTTTTTATCTGCTTATGAAGAACTATTTAGTCAATCTCCTGCTTTGGCTTCTGGTCTCTCCTGGAATCCCACAAGCAGCATTCAGCCAGGTGTTTGTTCCACCAAGTAGGGCAGGAGAGAGCGCTCTCCTCCCTCAGAGTCAGATTTGTTTGAGGCTGCCTCTCACTGTCCAGACTTGGAAATGGATTTGAAACTCCTCCCCTTGAGATCAGCTTTGGCACCAGTTAGCCGTTCCCCGCTGGCTTGATAGTGTCCCCTCCCCCTGCCTGGCTGCTCTGTGTGGGGCAGGATGGCAGTAACCCCTCCCAGAACTGTGCTGGGAGAGCTGGGCAGCTCTCTGCCTGTGCGGACAATCAAACAACCTTTTTGTGTAGGGATGAGCAGCTCTAGCATCTCTCAGGCAAAAGCAAACAGCTCTTTGAAATAGAAAGAATCACAAAATTTAGGTTTGTTTTTAGCTTCTGTTTAAGCTTCTTTCTATAACATGCATTTAAAAAGCTTTCAGGTATAGGTATCGTAGGATTTTTAGTTCAATACTTGAGTTCTTGTCTTCTTTCTGCATGCTTTTTCTTCCTTTTTTTTTTTCCTTCTGCCTTTTTTCATCTACTTTTTGTGGGCTGCTTTTAGCTCAGCATAACATCTGCAGTAACGGAAAGTACAGAAATATTTAAATGTTGTGTGAGGGGTTCAGCAGTGTAAGTCCCAGGGTAAAGATTCTGCAATGTAGTCAACTTTGGAACATAATTTAGTCATCAGTTAGTCATAAACATTCATTTTTCCCTCTTCAGATACTACTTTACCAATGAAATTTGATCAAACATACAGTTCATCTTTTAGCTCAATGTATTTTATTTAAGTACGTTACTGAAAATGAACTAAAGCTGGTTAGTTTTCCTTTCATTTTCCTTCACATATCAACATTGCACATTATTTGCTTTAAAATAGGGGTTTGCATTTACTTTTTGGCCTGATATTTTCTGATTCTAGTCTTATCATTTAGTCTCTGTTTTCTTAAACTATATCAGTATACCCTTAGACATTTTTTAAGTTGAAAACTTAAGAAAAATTCTATCCATAACATATCAAATTTAGAAGACCTATAAGACAACATGTTACATTGGTTTAAAAAAATCACAAATAGTAAGATCTCACAAATAATTTCTTTATATTATTATTAAGAGTGTCTCAGACTTCTGTGAACAATAAAAAAATGTACCGTTGATTTTTGTCTGTAGGCATTGGGAGCTAACAGTTTTTATCATGGGAAGATCCACTCTTAGTATGATACTGAAAACCTGGATCTCAAAAATGCAGGAAAATTCAAAGATCCTTCAGAAATGATGTGTTAAGAACAAAGACATGCTTATTGATGACTACTAAAAATTCTACACCTCGGAAATTTGGAAAATATTGCTGTCAATGTCTTCCTGTTGAAAAAGAAGTCCTAATGTTCTTCCATGTGGTTCACAGTATTTGGGCCTGCCAGGACTAGTACAAAAGACCTGTGACTGAGCAGTAATGTGGCTACCTCCATAAAACTTCCTTAAAGACATATTCTGAGGCAGTTTCTTAGAAAAAATTTAAATATTCTGAGCAAAACTGGTAAACCACATGGGATGTGAACAAGGCTGCCAACATTAATTGCAGTAGGGAATTAAAGAGCAACTTTCTACCCAAAACTAAACCAGAATTTGTTTTTGTCTTCTAGACTTGTGTAACTCCATTTTACCTGCTGATGTTGATTCATACAGTAGTACAACCAGCACTAACTAGAGAAGAGTTTTTCACTGACACAGAACAATTTCCTGATGTAAAACTTCATATCATCACTCAGGGAGGGTCTCATATGACTCATCGTCACAGTTTTTTGTATCCATTGTTTTAAAGACAAGTCTAACCCTCTTGAGCTCATCATGTTTTTCTCTTGACCTGTAGAGGGAGTGAATTAATCACTTAATCTCACGTTTCTCAGTGTGCCAAAAATGTAGTATTAGTCATTTTATATGATTACAACTTGCAGTTGTTGATGAAGAGATGGTGTGATTATAACATTATTGTTTAGACCTGGCTAAGTAGCAAACTCTTAATGTGGAGGGATGTAGATGGGATCATCACAGTTCTGAGACTGTAGTCAGAATACACACTAAATGCACACAAGTGGTCTGTGACTTGTTTTAAGATCAGTTTGCTCTTACTAAGGCACTGGAGCAAAATCATAACTTCTAGCTTTAATGGTGTGTTTGTTGACATTTACAAAGGAGCAGGGGATACTGAGAGAAAACTCAAGAGAGCAAGGAAAGTTGGGGAAGTGGGGTGATGTGTGGTTACTGTAGGAGATGAGTTCTGCAGTACCTGCCTTCAGGGTTTCCAAAATTACAGGGTCTGTAAAGCAGGCAAGGTGTGTCTCATTGTAATATCTAGTGTCAATGAATAGCACATATATCAGTGACTAACCACCTGCATTTAGAAAACTGATTGCAATTTTTTTGTCAATTGTCAGTTTCTAACTGACTGGCTCTTAGTGTGTCTTTAATGCATGTCTGACACATGGAGCAACTTGTTGATGGCAGGATTTTCTGAGTAATCATTTTGGATTTAGCAACTGTTCTTCAAACCATCTGAACTCAGCTGAGGCTCACAAAGCAAACCTCTCTGTTGCTCCTGTTTCTCCCCTGCAAAAACCATTAATTTTGGGGACATGATGTGTAATTGTTTAATAATAACTTGAATGAGGCCAGTTGCAGAACTCTTCATGTATTGTGTGTAAAATGTTCATAACCTCCTGACTTTACTGTATATTGGAGACCTCCTAGAGGAGAATGAAGTGTGTTACTATAAATGGTCTGTAAGACTGTTTCCTGACTGACCTCTATTTCTTTGATTGTTTTAAAGGCTCATTAGATCCTCCCTTATTGATTAATCTTTTGTTAATCTAAACAAAGCATGAAAACTGTTTTCCTTCTGCATGAATGGCACTCAGGGGAATGAACCCCTCCTTGGCAAAGTATTGTTAAAAGTCTATGCTTTTATCAGAAATGAAGTCTTCTTAGGCATGCTAAAGACTACAGTAATTCAAGAGACCTAGGCTGGTCTTTAGTTAACTTGAATGTTTGGGCTTGGTTTTTTCCTGTCAGGAAATGTCTGTATTTTCAAATTTAAAAAATTACATCTTCCCTCTAAACACCTCCTGTAGTAATTTGAAAAGACTAGTTTATGAAATGTCATTGGAGGAAGATGGGAAACAAGCCAAATGGGAAGGACTCATTCTTTAATAGCCATCAAACTTCAAGAATATCTCAGGAGCCTTTATTTCAAGTACTGTAAAGTACTTCAAGTGTTCTGTCAGTGAGCCTTCTCAAGCTCAGCACTAACAGCACTGGATTCTTAGAAAGACAGAACAGGTGTCAGAGAAAGTCAAATGCAGCAGAGGATACATAATGTAAATAAATCACTTTTTGGCAGTCTGTCAAATAAAATAATATTTCCTCTATAAATCTGTCCACTGTGATTTTGAATATGTCTGTTTCATCCAAATCTTTTCACAGTAGTAACAAAAGGATTAGTCTGGAGGCTTACTTCTGGCCACCCAGTGCCATAGGGATGATCAGAAGATCTTTTAAGTTCACAGCTGGATGACAGAAATAAAAGCTGAAAATACATGTTATTCCCTCCAGCCTAACTCACTTCTGAGTCATGAGTGTCCCCTGTTTGTATGTTCTCTTGTATTTTGTTCATCCTAGTGCTGAATTGCCAATACTTCTCGAAGTAGGGGTGTTTTTCCACTGTTGATTTAATTCCACGAGTCTAATATCATTGACATGATCTCTTCTCTTGTTTGGTATTTACATCATCCTAAATTTCAGATGAAGTCAAGATACATCTAACTCAGCAACTTTCCCATTTTGGGAAGAACTTCAGATACTCCCTGCTTGTAATTTACAACTTTGTTACATACATTTCCTTTCATGTGCAAGAATCCAGCTGGGATCCAAAGCACATATGTCAAGTCATGGCTGTGAGAACTCCTTGGTACTCTGATTTGTTGGTTGGGGTTTTTCCAAATACAACTTGTTTGTAAATTAGCAGTGCTTTTAAATTATCTATCACAATATTGGCTTCATTTCTGACCATTAGGAGTGGAGACTGTTGCTTCATAAATACTATTAAAAGAACAATCCTAGTAGGACTACTAGAACTTTGTTTAAGAGGAGACAGAACTGTTGTCACAGTGGTTTTCCTTTTGAAACCTACTAAAAAGAATGTTCTTACAAAAGCACTGCAAAACTGCAGACTCATGTTCTTGTTAAGTTTGAGGATAAAAGGAGGAGAAAACAATACTTTTATTCTTCTCGGGTTTGATTTTTAAATTTCACTTTGAAGTTGGAAACTCACAGTTCATGATTCTCTGCAATAATAAAGCTCTGAATGAGTAAACATCCTGGCTACAGTAATAAAATAGACACTGTAAAAAGCACAGGAGAAACCTGGCATGACAGAATATTCTAAAATACTCAATTCAGTTGTCTTCGGGATCCAAAAGAAAGTGTCATGGTCTAAAGGTGCAAAAAGAGTGAAAATACCATATAAACTCTTGTATACTTCACAGTCTGTCTAAAGAGGAATTTGAGTGGTTGTCATGATGAAGAATTGTGAAGAATCACTAGGACTTGCAGTCTCCAAAAAGTTTGCAATCATCACTGCCACAGGAATCCTTGGACTGCTTTGAGGACTTCTGTTGAGTGCCTGTGGCCTTGCTTGCCTAGGATGGTTTCATAGTGGCACTTCTCAGGGAACAGCTCAGTAAAATCCTGTGGAGTTTCACTCCAGGTGAAGGTAGCAAATGGCCCTCCTAGTAACAGCCTCCATGTTGTTTTTTCTCCATATTTTTAAACTGCTGTATTGTGACTGTTACAGAGAAACTTCCCTCTGGACTGAAGAACTAATTGTTGCTGCCTTTTTGGAATGCCCTTCAAAGATATTCAGATAGTTGTTCTGTAGATGGAACTGGAATTTTTACTTCACTTGAATAAAAACCAAATTTCCATGCTTCAAATGGAGATTGTTGAAAATCTCTGTAGAGTATGAGGTAGGATTTTTTGTCATGTGTGAAAGAGATACTGCATATACACCTGGCAGCTGTTATTTTGAAGAACGGTTAAAATCTGCAGAAGTCAGAAATAACTTGAAAGTTTAACAGTGGAAAGCACAAGAATTTAGAGATTGACTCTGGTCTTTCAAAAGCAGTGTGAGTTAAAAGGACTGAATGTCAAGAACAAGGCCAGATTGAGGGACAGTATTTCTGTGAGTTACTTCATTGAAATATAACAAGGATGTGGGCAGGAAATAAACAACAAGAAACATCAGAACACATTTCTGCATAACCAGCACTGTTTTGATGATGATTGGGACATAGTGTCATTGTCATCTTAACCCATAGAGTTTGGGATATAGTATCACAGTCTCAGTCTTTCTGTTGTGCTGTCATTACTCTGCAGTTGTTCATAAACAGGTTTGCTGCATCAGTGCTTGCTCGTCTCTTTTCACACTGCTCTTGCAGCCACCTGCTTTCTCCTCCAGTCTGTTATCTTAGTACCTCTCTTGGGTGATCTCAGGTACATGCTATTTCTGCTCTACACTATCAGGGTATGCATGTGCCACACCTAGGAGTTGTTGCCTTCACTGTTTGAACTGTGGCAGTAACTGCAGGCTTACATGAGCTCACACATTTCATTTGCAGTTTGTCAATATTGTTCTGCCTTACCTCAAGTCTTTTGCTGCCCTTCCCTGCCTTCCTATCATAACCACTTACGCCCTCTTGTCCTTTTCTTTCCAAATACGTAATTTTCTCCTTCTTCTTTTTACCTGTGTCTTTGTCCTCCTTTTTTTCCCTATTTTGGCTCCGTTTGTCTACTCCCACTGCAGGTTAGCCATGCTGTAACTTTTCCTTTGTTAGAACGCTCTCTGTATTGTTCTCAGGCTGACAGTTGTGCTGTTGACCTTCCTAACACCACTGCACAGGCATTTTCTGCTGCCAGGTTTTGCAAGGTGTGCCCCACAGTACCCTGCCCACCATGGGTGCCATGCCCCGGCCACCTCCACAAGGCTCAGGGGCTGAAGGCTTGGTGCCCCCTTATCCCCACGTCAGACCAGGACATGGCCCCTCCCCAGTGCCAGTAGCCACTGCAGTGATGTCAAAGTGCAGTCCCATCTACACAGCTTCTTGTTTATAGGAAGAGAATTAAGGTTAAAGCAAGGGAAATAAGTTGCAACATTTAGGCCGGAGCATTAGGATGTGCCCTAGAGTGACTTTTCAGTAAGTTCTGTCAAGTTGCGGTTCTTAAACCTGGGTTCACACTTGACAGTCTTTCTCCCCATGTCCTCTGAGTACTTTCCTCTTAGAGTTTGGGAAGGTGTTGGAGCCTGGATTGGGAATGCTGAGTTGAACTTTACCTTCTCTTTCTGGAAAGTTTGTGTTTCTGGTGCTGGTTCTGAGCACCAATCTCTGATAGTTTTGGAGGGGCCACATCTCAGCAAGGATAACCCCTCATCGCTGCATGGTGAGGAGCAATGCATTTGGTTTTAGACAGCTGTTAACTCTGAACTGGGCTTCAGACTAGAAATTGCTAGCACATATGCAGAAAAAAGAAGGATGTTGAAAATTTTTGTCAGTACTGAAAAATTTGTTTGCACTGAGAAGAGCATGGAAGATCTTTAGTAGTGTTTGTTACTTGCACATTCTGTTTGCCCACAGGACCTCATTGGTGCTTCCATATTTCCTCATATGCCCTACCACATAATGCTAGTCAACACTGAACATCTCCAGCAATGGCTGTAATAGATAAAAGCATTACACATTATTATTACTATTGTACATAATTTCTTGAAAAGGTCATTTCAATTTAAGTTACAACTATGTAAGCAGTTAGGAGAGAACTGGAAATGGATTTGTTACACTAAGTGCCTTGCATTTACAAATACCATGACCTTTGGTTTTGCTTGTCTTTATTTGTTGTATATGAAGGCAGGCCAGTAGATAGGGCTTACCTGCAACAGAAATCACTTGATTCCATCACTGCACATGGGAGGGCATGATTTGGAAAGCACATACCCAGTACCATGGAGCATGGCACATGTGCATATCCTCTCTCCTCCCTGTACTGCCTCATGGGCAGTGGTACCAAGTATGTTGCATGATTCTCTCAATCGTGAACTTTATTTACTTCGTTTGTGCGTACTACCCTCACGGATCACATACATGAGCCACCTTGATTTCTGTTCTGTGGATGCTTAATAGCTTAAAAAATGTGGCAAACCAGCACAGCTGTTGGACTTCTGTGCTGTGGAGTAACCTCAGCTTCTCCAGGCTTTTATGCTTTTAACTACATCAGTCTCACTTGACCGAAGAAGGAATTTTTTTTCTGAAAGAACAGCCAGAATAGTTATGTGTTTTGCAGATAATATACATAATGTATTTTGAGGTAGCAGTCACCAAATTAATCTTCAGTGGAGAGGTAAACATCTCACTTTCATGCTTCTAAGCAAAACATCTGAATTTATCATGAACTGTTAAAATATTTAAACTTACTCCAAGGGCATAATATTCCCTTTCACAGCATTTCCATTCTGTTTTCACTGTGATACAGCATATGAGAGTTATTAAGCTTTGCTTTGCTTCTGTCAAGTATTTTCTACAAAGGGATCTGATTTATTACTGATACGAAATAAATTTTATTCTTTTCCACAAAAAAATTGTTCCAGAACTTGTTGGTCCTGTGTGGGCAGGTTTTACTTAGGGCAAAAACAGGGTCAGATTAGCAAGCAGCCTGATGAAGAAGTGACCTGTTTTTTGTCTCCCTGTACTGCATCTCCCACTCTCTGCATGGGATGTCTGACAATTTATTAGTACTAGATTGTACCTATTTAACATATCATTCACTGACACCAAAAGTGGTTCATTTTTCTGCCCAATTTAAACAAATTAGAATCTGCTGGCAGCATAGAAATCAATTATTAAATGACCCAACGTTTGATGAGCTTGGTGGGTTCAGGAGCAGGACCTAATTGACAGAGCATTTACTGCCAATGTACAAATTTGAGCTACAGGAAATAGCACTCCAGCTCTTCATAGCTGTTTTCAGTGTTAAATGTAATTAATTCCCTTGTTTGTATTTCCATTTCCACCTCTCTCCATTGCAGTCTAGCAGTGACACATTGTATGTGCTTTGAGAGTAGATTATATGAAGAGATGTGCTGTTGCATAAGGTTTCATCTATCACTGATTTACATATTGGGACACGTTATTCTTCTGTGAGTTTAACTTTGCTGTAGGTTTGACTGGTACAGGAAGTTCTGATAATGAATAATTCCACATGAACCTTCTAAAATTCACAAGCAGAAACATCTCCTGTTGCTCAGCTGAAGTGCAGCCCCTTTTGTCATTTTCTGTTTAGTTAGCTTGATATGCTTAATTAGCATATGACTATATGCTCATTATTATTTCACCTACCATAGTCCCACACTAATAAGTGGGACATTTCTGTACAATTTGTGTACTCCTTCACTGTTGTCCTTGCAGAAGTTTTAGAGGTCTGGTGGCAGTAGGACTTTCTCCAAGATGATGATAAACTGTTTTGCTACACCTCAGTTACACATTTCAGTTCTTTACTCTTCCACACTTCCAGCTCCCTTTAAAGTTATATTTTGTTAGTGACTTTTAAGGAAGGAGGGGGAAGGGGGAAGAAAAAAGAAAAGAAAAAAGGAAATTCAATCTCTAAAAGAATTAGTCTTCTGACACTTTTTTCTATGTTTTTTCCTGTTGAAATGGTGTATTTGCTCAAGCCATTATCTTGACTAAAGCAAGTGATTTTATTAATGACAGTTTGACTGGAACTTACTGGATTAGATAGGAAGTGAGCAAGTGTGCATCCATGCTTTGTTTTGCTCTTCTTTGTTTTGCTCTTCTGGTCTGTTTAAAATCTTGGTTTGACAGCCTTTAGTTTCAGTACCCTGCTGCCTTTATGCCTAAATGCATTCAGCCGAGCTATTGGTTACAGTTATCCCATTCTGGGACAGTTTGTTCAGATGGAGCTCACACAGGGTCCTGCACAATGCTGATAATTGACTTGTGTGGGAAACAAGGAATTCATGAACTCTACCCCAGGAATGCCAAGCCTTACACAAGTCAATATGTTAAAGTTTTCTTCAGTCAGTCACAAAATCTGTGGTTTTGAGGGCTGGAAACTTGACACAGAAACTGGAAATGTTTATCATAAGATAATATTTCTTTCATATAGTCATAAAATAAAAATATATGTATTCATATAAACTGGTTAACCAGGAATATTGAATCCCAAACAAAAATACATATTTAAAAATTCTTGTCTCTGTTGAAGGAACATCTGTGAGAGAAAGAATTAATAGTTCTATAATGGTGAAGTGGAAAATAGAGGCTTGGGAATTCCTCTGAAATTAGGATGTAAGAGAACAAGTCTTAATCTGTATTCTGCATTGCTAATGCTCTCCATTGTAAATGATGCCATTCTGGTTGTGTTACAATCTGTTTTCCTAAAAGAGTTTGTACATCTGAAAGTGTGCGTAAAGCTGGTAAAGTCCAGAGAATTTATTATTAACACATTGTAAGGCCTATATCTAAGACTCTGCTGGACCTCTCAAAATCTAAGTGAAGTTTGATTCAATTCTGTTCATTTCATTATGTTAAAAAGTGGCAGTGTGACTCTATTTACCCCTACAGATGAGAACATGGTCTGCATGGTCTTTGTATATTGTATGTTCTAGCTACAAACACAGCTATAAATACATCAACAGAAATATTCTAATTTAGAAAAGCTTTCCAATATATCATTTTCTCAAATTCTTAATTTGTTGCAGTAAAAATAACTGTATTTGCATGTAGCTGAGGATAGAAACAGGAAAAGCCATTGCCTGTACTTCCTTGCACACTATCTGTTTATAGAAGAAGGGAGAGACACGTGTCTTCTTGATTATAGGTATTATGCAATTGAGGCAATTTTATTTGTGTCTTTGTANTTGTTCAGCAAAAAGCTGGAACACTTACACTTTAAAAAAGTTATAATACTGTTCTTGAATCTTCTATTTTATTTTGGATTTATGTTACAATGATTTGCAGTTTCGTGATCATGTGCTGTTTCTAACAAAGACATCTACTCCATGAACACTGTTTGAGAAATGATGTAAAACTGTAGAAGGTCAAATCAAGGTCAATCCCAGAAGCATTTTGAAGTCTTGACAAAGCTGTCAAACACTGAAAAATATACCAAAAAATCAGACACAATAGTAAAAAAATTTCTGTTTAAATATTTTCTGGAAAAAGAGCAGTGCAATTTTTTTCCATTTGCAACAACAGTTCACTTCAAAATTTGTTTCAGTTTTAAACTGAAACTTATTTTAATTTGAGTGAAATAGAGCATGCTGGCTATGAAAAAAATCAGCTTTTAAAAATCTTTCCAATCAAACTTCAGTTATTTTAGAGTGGCAAGATGAATTCTCAATGCTTTGGGAAGGTAGGGGAGGGAAGGAGAGGACAGAGAGGTTTAATCTAACCGGCTTGTGAAATCTATTTACAGACATATGCTCAGGCCTTGTTCATTGTCAAAGTGTAAAATCAGACAATTTTATGGGATGAGCAAAACAGAAATTCATGATACTCATGTATGAGTTACTGCCTGGTGTGGATGCTTGGCAGTGTGTCATACAAAGTACACAATTTAAACCATTGAGCCCAAGAAATACAAATTGCTCAGGCATGGAGTGGCTGTTTCTGTCTGAGCCATAAATAAAGGAGTCAGCATTCATGAAGGCCACAATATCCTCTTGTGTAGCGGGAAGTGCATAGTGCTTGTGGATGACTGTATCTTAATACTTCTTCTGACTTTGAAGGTAAATATCTTGTATCAAGTATCATCACAGAATCACAGAATGGTTTGGGTTGGAAGGCATCTGAGAGTATCCTCTAGTCCAACCCTCCTGCAACCACCCAGCATGTCTTCAACTAGACCAGGATGCCCAGAGCCCTGTCCAACCCAGTATTGCATGTTTCCAGGGTGGGCACCCACCACCTCTCTGGGCAATAAGTTCTAGGGTTTCACCACCCTGACACTAACACATTTCTTCCTTATATCTTCCTTATTTCTTCCTTATATCTTGTCTGAAATTCTGATATTCACGTCTGTGATACTGCCAAAACATTTGCAAAGAACTTTGCACACAGGGTCTAGTAGAATCATGTTATTCCTTTTTCAAGGATCATTTCACTACTCATAAATACCTGACTAACAACTACGTCTTAAGTGCATTTTGGAGAAATTTTCTTAAATTAATAATCGTATTTCCCAGATAGTCTGGGAAGAGAGGTAGACACTTATTTATGTATTTGATCTTCCTCTGAAAGCTTTGCAGCCCAAGTAGGGAACACTGGCAATTAGAACTTTCAAAATCAGGAAAAAGTTAAAGCTTTACTTTGGAAGCAGTGAGTCATACCTGCAACTTTTGCTTTTATATTTCTCACAGGGGTTGTTGTGGCTGACTTATTGTAGCAGTCATTTTATGACGTTTTATTGTTTCGGTTTTGACAAAGAATAGAAATTATAGACATAGAAGTGGCATGTGACATAATATGCCCATGCTTAGAAGTCCCCTTATCTCCCTCAGAACAAGGTTATATCCACACAGCATTGTGCACACAAACCTGAGCTCAGCTCAAGGTAGTTTCTGTCATGAGCAGGCATTGTGAAATGCCTCAGCTGGGAGGCAAACAAAGGGAGGGAAACAAAGCTAATAAGAGAGCTAGTGACAGGACACATGGGTATGGTTCAAAACTACACCTGGGGGGGTTTGGACTGGGCATTACGACAGGTTTCTTTAAGTGGTCAAACTCTGAAACAGGCATTCCAGGGAGGTGGTCAATACCCCAAGTCTGCCAGTGTTTAAGAGGTATTTGGACAGTGCCCTTAATAACAGGTTTTAACCTTTGGTTAGCCCTGAAGTAGTCAGGCAGTTGGACTGGATGATTGTTTTAGGTTCCTTCCATCTGAAACAGACTTTTATATTCTATTCAGTTACAGATGTAGGGCTGGCAAATCCCTATGCTGAGTGGCAGGCTGTGATACTATCACTTCTATACAGTACATATCTCTCAAATTTGGTTTCTATAGTCATCTGCATGTATGCATGTAAAAATTTAAATCTTGCCTCATTGGACAGTAGCGACTGGAAGAAAATTTAATTATTCACTAAAGGTGCTGAGTTTTATTTTAACAGCAGGTTAGTCTGGGGTTTGGATTTGTTTAATATGTATCCTTCTGTTTCCTGCTTTTTTTTCTGACAGACATTTTGCAGTCGCCACAAATCAGCAAATGCAGATCACCTGAAATGGAGACATTTTCATGTTTTTGGACTGCTGGAAATTTTTATAACCTCACTGTTCCAAGAATACTACAGCTGTTGTACAAGAAGAGGTAATAAAAGCTGAAACAGGAAAAGAGAGAATTTATTTTGCCATGCTTGTTAGGTTGTTACTGTTAATTTTTTACTGTGATATGAGCCATACTGTTTTTAAGGATATAAAACCATGTTTTAAGTACATTTTTTTCCAATGTCAGAATTTATTGGTAATTATTAAGCAATTTGCAGCAACAAGCATTATTTGACAGATAATTAAGAACACATTCTTAGTAAATTTAGGTCCTGGTTTCAGAATCCAAAACTGAACACTATATGGCTTGGGTAAGGATTTTTTAATAGGCAACTTCAGTTTATTCTTTATCCATCTAACCTGCAACACTGAGATTCCTTCTATGTGTGCAGAGATGTGGAGGTTGGATACAGCCCCTTTCAAATTTTTATTAAAGTTTTGTGAACTCCCCATTGATCAATTGCAGTGATAAAGTCTGAATGTACAGGTCCAGAGGAAAAGGCTGCTCTGATACTGGGATAATGCTTCATTGAGTTCTGTTCAGTTATAATTCAGCTCCACTTTAAGCTTTTTCAGTTTTCAGGTTGCTACAATGATTAGCCTCAAAAAAGGACATAGATATTACCAGTAATGAGTATTAAGGAAATAGGCCTTTTGTTCACAGGAACAGGAGAATGTGAATTTCTGTTCCCTCTAATGAACAGGGTTTTGATCTTTCTCATCTACAGACACTTTTTGATGATGGGGATGATATGTTTGCATAGCAGACTGAATCCTAATGGCAAGGCTGGCTTTCTTAGTTATTCTGAGACATTTCAGAAATCACAGAATCATAGAATAACAGAATCATAAAATGGTTTGGTTTAGAAGGCACCTTAAAGTTTAGCTGGTTTTCAGGCCACTAAGAGTACATGACTACCTAAACTCAGTTATGCAGGTTTCTCTGATAGTAGTTTCATTATAAATCACTATCCATATTGACATGTTTTTATCCCTTTGAAAAGTTTTACAACTTACCCGCACTGTGTCTCCTAACATCTGTAATTTGTACTTTGTAAAGTTGGCAAATCTCTCTCTCACTAATATTGCATTTTTGTTGTCATTCTAGTAATGAGGAAGACTGGAAAGAATGCCCTGATTATATCACTTCAGGACAAAATAGCTGTTACTTCAACGCATCCTACACCTCTGTGTGGACACCATATTGTGTTCAGCTTGCCAGTAAAAATGAAGTATATGATAAAAAATGTTTCAGTGTTGATGAAATAGGTATGTATCTTACCTCTATAAGCTTTTGTATTACTTAGACTGCATTTAAATATTGCTTCTCAGAAAAGTTAGTATCTAAAATATATGATATATACGAAGGGATTTGATTTTGTAACACTGTAATGTGATTCACACCAGAAAATATTGCCTAGATTGAAAGAAAGCTTAGAGGATAAAATCAAATATGTGATTTCTTTTTCTGTATACCAGTGGTCTCTCAAACATGTGCATGCTCAAATGAGCTTGTCTTTGCTGTCACCTTGAGTCTTTTCCAACGGATGCTACATCTCCTTGTACAGCAAAGTTGGCATTAAAACCTTGATTCTGCAAAGCTCTGGAAGCCAAACACTATTTTGTTCCTGAATCAACTGTAATCTAAAGGATCAGAATGTCTCATAATTCTAAGCTAAGATTCATATTAATGGCAATATGAATTGTGACTGCCTGGGACTTCACAGATATTACTGCTTGTTCAGAGTGGTAGTTTACCACCATTAACTGCATATCCAGATAATTTTTCCAGATATCCCTACAGATGATTAGAATACCCAATGCTTTTTTTTATTCAGCTGAGCAAATTTAGATTACTTTTTCAAATACCAAAATTTTTCAGTGTACATCTATATTAGCTACTAAATATTTGTTTTTCTGTGTTACTCCAATTATTGTTTTTACTTCTAGTCAGAACTCTAGATTTAAATTTTAATGGCTAATTGTTTATATCTGGTATTTTATAATCTGCTATTCAGAAATATGCTTCAATAGGGAATACATTCTTAATCTTCTTCATTAGTTGCTTGGGTGAGATTTGTGCAGAACATGTCTACTGCCAGTTGGGCAGAGTGCCTTCTTGTTACCAAATTTGCAATGACGAAGTCATTGCAATATATTAGATTTTAATCAGAAAATACATGGTTAATATACTTAAGTCCTGAAATAATTTATCAGAGTGTAGTAAGAATGGACATTTCACATTGAAAACTGTCTGTTTTATTCCAAATGCTCTGTTTAAACAGTACTACCTGATCCCCCTGTCCACCTTAACTGGACTCTGCTAAATACTAGTCAGACTGGCATCCATGGGGATATCCAGGTAAGATGGGATCCACCACCAACAGCAGATGTCCGGAAGGGATGGATTACTCTGGAGTATGAATTGCAGTACAAAGAAGTTAATGAGACAAAATGGAAGGAGGTATGAAACAAATATTTATTATACATTAGTCATAGTGCAGTGCAGGCTTATTCTATCCCTAACGCTTTTGTACCACTATGGAAAACACGTTTGCAATTACTAATTAATACTTTAATTCTTAAACAATATGCCTACGTTTTTTCTGACATTTTCTAGCACACACTGTAACTTCATATGTCAAGATAGTTGACAGGCAGGATAATGAAAAATCCAGAAATACCTGTGGTAGATTCGTAAGAATAGGAAGAGTCAGATACACACAGGTTTTTTCAAGGATAAAATATTTATCTATTGTTTTCTTAAACTTCAACTATTTAAAAGGGCATGGTGTTTCAGTAGTCAGAACAGGAAATTTGTTTGGTAAATATCACCATGTTAAACTAGATTTCTCAGAGTACCTGTAAAATCTTAAGAAGGCAGGCAGGAAGGAAGGGAGGAAGGAAGGAAGGAAGGAAGGGAAGACTTTGAGTTATAATTTAAAATTTGATACAATAAGCTAATAAAAATAATGCAACATAGATGAGTCTTACAGATGTCATACCAGACATCAAGGGGAAATTTTTGGATATGAAATCTATGAAAATAAAAAGTAATGTATTACAAATCTTTTAAGTTTTCTTTTTGAAAATCACTTAACTTCTCATGTAGTTAGGTTTTCTGTTACAGGGAAGATATTGTACCCGTCCTACCTGAATGCATAGGCTAAATGCCAGTGTGCCATGGCATATTTGCATATGGAGAGCTCTTCTTCAATGCAGTAAAAACATCATGTCAGAGCAGAATCCCTCTTTTGCTTTCTTCCTAATACGAACTGAGTTAACTGGCAAAAAAAAACCCAAAAAAACCCCAACCAACCAACCAA